>JAPMOQ010058975.1:1913573-1991086 GCA_026543055.1 Argiope trifasciata
AAATAACCATTGTAAAAGAATGAACATAACCATTGTTAAGTAATCCCTAGTATCTTATTATTGATTCTTTTTTTTTTAATATTTCACTCTATTCGACGCAAACAGATTGAGGGAGTTTAAAAATCGCAATTTAGGAGCTAAACACATTTATGATGCAACTTCAGCAAACATAGTTCTGCCGCCATGAAACAGCAAAGAAAAACCATACAATATAATTACGTGAGACGTAATTCTATATGCTCTAATTGAGATTTTTAAAAAAATTTAATCATCTACAAAAAGCACCATTTATAATTTCCTCATTTAAATATCATTAAACGCTTTTCCATTGCAGTTCCGATTAATTTAAAGCCATTGTAAAACTAAAATATTTTTTTCCTGCAAGCTCATAGATGCGGATTTCACATGCTAAAATAAGATATACTACTGACTGGTAAGGTAGAACTTTTCTTCTTAATGAGAACAGGGAATATCTGACAATGAAGGAAATGGCAACGTGCATTTTGTTTCAAAATTTACCAGAACTTTAAAATTGCTTAATAATCGACTTAGAGTTGTTTTACGTACAGCGTTTAGCTGCCCTTTACAATTAGCTGTTCATGTCACAAAAGAGGAATTCTCATTTACTCAAAATAATTCATCCAGTCTAAAAGTAAGGATTTTAAAACGCGTAAATATATGTCAGAGAAAATATATCCAAACATAACATTGCAGTAAAACTCTAAATTCATTTCAAAATATAAATTGTCCAAGACCTCAGAAAGCATTAGGCTCCATTGAAAAACTTCGAACTTATTTTGTTTGACAAGACGCAAGTAAAAAAGTATTCAGTGACCATAATTCAATTCATAAGGCTGTATTTAATGTACACAGAAAATCATCTACATTAAAGGTTAAAAAAAACGCTTACCTTCATACGCATAAACTCTATAAATATGAAATATACACTGAATGGCCAAATTATATAATCGGCTAACAGTTTTATGTAAAATGAGATACTGAGTCATAGTATTGTCGCTAGAGGGCGCGATAGCAACAAAAATGGAATGGAAGGCAAGTGAAATATCAATTTTACTGTCTCACTCGCGAAGATATAGGCAAAAAGCGTGATTTAACTGAGTTTGAACGCGGAATGATTGTAGATGCTCGAAACGTCGGAACCAGTATCAACAAATTGGCTGTTCTTGTGAAGTGTTCGAGAGCAGCAGCTATTTATGTGCACAAAGAGAGGACTACCAAGCAGAAAACAAGATCTTGACGTCAGGCTTGTGGTCATCACAGGCTACCGAATGCTCGAGCTGAAAGGGGATTTGTCAGAGTTGTCCACTCCAACAGAAGAGCAACAGTACATCAAATAGCATGGAATCTTATTGAAGGAACAACTACGGACGTCTCTGAACGAAGTATGCAGCACCGTATGGGCTATGGGAGCCGTCGACCTGTTTGAAAGCAATTGCTGTCATTCTTGTACAACAGCAGGCGTCTCCAGTTTGAAACGGCGCAAAAGGATCGGGCAGTAGATGACTGGAAAAGGGTCATGTGGTCTCTTGAGCTGCGTTTTCAACTACACCATGCAGATTGCCGGGTTCGGATATGGCAAAAATAGAACGAAAGCATGAACCCAAACTACAATGCCATAACACTTCAAGCTGGTGGAGGCAATATTATGGTTTGGGGGATATTTTCTTGGCATTGCAGGCTCCTTTGATTACTGTGGAACAACATCTGAATGTCCAAAGGTAGTTAGCAGATCAAGTACATAATCATATGTTAATGGTGTATCCTGCCATAGATGGATAATTTCTGCAAGATAATGCTCCTTGTCATACAGCTGGTATTGTCGTCAGAGGATTCGAAGAGCATGACGCTGACTTTATCTGCCTTCGTTGACCTGAGCAATCACCAGATCTCAATAAAATTGAGAATTTGTGGGATGAGATCGAATGGAGCATCATGGATCCAGAGCCGTCCAATGTGAAGGAACTTGAAAGTGCAGTTCATCGGATTTGGGGTCAAACTCCTCCGACCACCTGTCAACATCTTACAGAATCTATGCCAAGAAGTCTAACAGTATTTCAGGCTAAAGGTGGTCCAACACTGTATTGAGGAGGTGGTCATAATAATTTGGCCACTCAGTGTATAATTTGTATTTAAACTGTGTGTTCAAGATATGATTTTTTTCTCTGTTTTATAATATTTATTTTTATTTTAAAATTTAATTATTTTTTTCAGTACAATTTAATAATATATTAGTACTACCGTTAAAAACCACAAAACTATCTTTTAAATACATTTTCATTATCTGTATAAATTTTTTAAACATTTAAAAAATATATAACTTATATTATCATTTTTTCTTTCACGCATTGTTTTACATCAGTATCTAAAAAGAAGCATAAAAAGTGCTTTACTTCCAAAATGAAAGATGTCGTCTAATCAGAACAGGTAATTTATGTCAAAAGATTGATATCCAAAAAAAAGAGAAGCTGATAGATTTTTCTTTTTCCTTCTAGGCCTGACAGAATATAGACAAAAAAGTCCTACACTGCTGGTGAAGAGGATGCAAAAGAATATTTATACACGACATTTTTTAATCCTGTGCTGTAAAATATATGCTTTATCAATAAAGAGCTACTTTTTTTAATTTCTTCATAAATGGTTATATATCCTTGCATGAATCTTGAATTATTCAGGACCGCGGTGGCCAGGAGACAAGGTCATGGTCACAGAGCTCCAAGTTCGGAACCCGATTTCACTGAAAAACAGCTAAATCTGTCGTCCGTTCCAGCAAAGAAGCGCGATAAATTTGTCTGTATCAGATGTTCTGTTGGTGTAATTCGGGAGCTTAAAGAAGGGAGTGTGAGGTAAAGCAACCACAATCCAAAATCACGAAACCTGTTTTAATAAAAATCTTGTATTCGGGGGGAAAAAAAAAACTTAGCTAAATTTAAATAGTAGATGATCAAATAACATAAAATACACATATATAAACAGCTTTTTTTCCCCTTTCTTTTTCGCCCAAATATTGCATAGGGTTAGATTTTTCCATTTTATCAACAACTTAACAAATATTAGGAAAAAACTATTAAAACATATCTGTTTCACTCATATCTGCATTTTTAGACCTACACAGACGTTTTAATTAATAAATAATTTTGAATTGTCTTTTGAGTCGTAGCAGATAACACTAAATTTTTTGAATGGAAAAAGCAGGGAAAAGTATTAATTTAATGGATAATGTTTTCAAGTAAAAACTCTAGGACGCAAAACGATGTCAAAATCTAGGGAAAGGAAAGGAGGAGATATTTCTTTTGAAGCCATCTTAAACATAGCCAAAATTTTTAAATTTTCTGATCAAATGTTTTACTATCGTTCTAGAAATCTTAGGTCCTTTTTTAATATTAACGGCAACCACTTCGACAGGAGTGTTATTGCATTTTCATAATATAATTTTTTATCAATAAAACTTTGATCGTTGGATTAATAGCTTGGAAATTATTTTGAAGGAGGCTGTAAATGGCAAGAAACAGTTTCCTTTTAGAATCGCTCTTTTAGCAAACATTTGAGAAGTTATTTCAGTTCTAAGTTCAATAAGTTCATTTCAAAATCCAGTATACTAAGATAAATGTGAAAGAAATCCTTTTTATACTCACAATTCAATTTTTGTATTTCAAAGCTATGATATAATTGAAAAAGTCTAAAAGATCGTTACTTATGAATTATGTGTCTGCAACAAAAATTTTATTTCATTTTAATTTTCTGAAAATTTATGCGACTTTACGAGTTCTACAATAATGCATACTGGTAAATCAATATGCTAAAAGATATTCATAATTGTATGGGTTCGTTATGTGAATGTTATACTAGTTTATATATCATATATGAGAATGTAATAAATATTTGAGAATAACAAGGAGCACGCTGTACTTTGCTAGAACTAGTTACCTAGTAGCGATGGTACTTTTTTTTTTTTTTGTGCAATGATAATCAAAATCTTCTAAGAAATATTCTTCATGGTAGTGGAATACATCGCAGAATCAAAAGTACCTAATAACAAAAAATTAAGAAAATTTAATTATATTAACGTCCTGTTTTAAAGCAACACTAGGACTATTTTTGAACCACGATCAGATGACGAGGACAACACCTGAGCTGGCTCACTCTCTCCAAACTTCCAAACCACACCAGTAGCAGGACAAATTAAGAAAGGAAAATTAATCCAAATCGCAAGAGAGAAATTCTAGCGTGACTTCCTATCACGACGTTGGCTTCCCTACTAACCCTTGCATATATTTGCACTTCTCTAATCCTTGAACAAACTGCCCGGCAAAATTGATCTGGTTCCCTTTCAAACCATCTGCCGTAATTATTTTACCATATATTTCCATGTTAGATAATCTAAACTTAGAAAAAACGTATTTTTGTATCTGTTTGCTCAGCGGTGATGTCCATGCAAATTTACCACATTTACAACCAAGAAATTTGGCACATATGTAGACGTAATTATGACTCAATGCAGCTCGAAGACCAAATTTTAAAATTCAGAGTAGAAAATTTTCTATTTAGTGGTTTGTGTAGATTTGAACAATTTTTCGAGAGTATTTCCCCATATGGCCTTTAATAATCGTGGGGAGAAGGGGATCTTTGCATTTATAAAAAAAACAAATAATTACAGTTTAAAGGAATTTGTTTCGAACCACTCACATAATTTATTGAATCATTAAAAAAAATTATCCACTTTCGAAATATTTTAAAAAGTTAAAGTAAAGTTTCTCATCTCATTCTACTTCAATTAAAACTTGTTCACATTTTTTTAGAGATTATTAGAATATTTATGTAATTTAAAACAAGGATAGTATAAATAACATTGATTGTTTCGTTGATTATTTTTCAGACAAATTCACAGGGCGTTTTCTTTCACTGATGTGGTCAGTGAAGGACTAAAGGCCTTATTACAAGGCAAAATATCGTCTGCACTTTTCGTCAGCAAACGACATCGAAATTGACGTCACTTGTGGGATGTCATTTCAAAATTTCACATGATTGATTGAATTTCGTTTGCGGATATTTCCGTCACAATCATCAGCATTTTCAAGCTGGTTAGAAAAAGTTGTCGATTACGAAAAACTTGCTTGACTGGTTCTGACGGTAGAAACGGAAAAGTGCCGAGGATATTGCGCCATGTGATAAGGCCATAACCTGCTGGGAAATAATATAGAAGTCAATGAGAGATGCTGATTTTCTATAGCTAGAATGTGCGAAATACGAGACACAGACACAATGGCCATACGTGGTTAAAAACGTGGCTTTGTTTGCGAGTTTTTGTTTCGATCAATTACTGTTGATTAATTTTAATTCAACCTCATCCTTTCCTTAGGTGAAGTTTTGATTTATCATTGATTTGGCATATCGACATATCAGAAAGCTAAAAATTCTGAAAACGCATAAATGAAAAACGCTTATGAAAATTAATAAAATCTTGCGAATTTATTAATAGCAGTTTGACATCTTGCAAGGGTGGATTGTATATGGGGTTAAATTCGCAAAGTCTGAAAGAAATACGATTTTTCTTTTAGTTGTTAATTTTAAGAATGTTTGGACTCCCTTGCAGAGCCGGTTTATTGGGGTAGCGAAAACTTCAGGCTGGGGTCCCGTGTAAGCTGAGATAATAGATAGTTGCTTTTCTACTAAGCAGAAGACGAAATTATCTTGTTTATTATTGTTCACGTTTATTTCCTAATAAGTGAGAGTATATCCTAATTTTGCATTTTGTAATGCTTCAGTAATTTAATTAGTGTTAATCAAATTATGATTTGATATCTTTGTTGAGTTTCACAGTAAATTGTTTTAAAAACTTTTGTCCACTTCCTTTTATTGAGCTAAAGACAAAAAAAAAGTTTAAATAACACATTTTCAGTTACAAATAGAATTTTAACTAAGTATGCATTAATACGTTTTTTGAGAAATTCAGCTCCAACGAAAAATCTATACAAAGGAACTCACCAGATTACAACCAAATTGCAACGTAGCATTATAGTTAAAAAGTTGTTCTGAAAATGGAGAAATGCATTTTGTATCTTTCATAAGAAAGGTGGTAGAACATTAACAATATATCTGGGACGGGTCATAAATATTGATACGAAACAATGAATTTCTCAATTGGTACAACGTCTGTTGAAAGCTCAATCGATATTTTTCAACCTAGAAAATGTTAAGTAAAAAGCGGATTTACCGATACCTCTGAAAAATGGAGAGGGGCTGAGGAACCGGTAAACACTGATGACTCATCCGGAATTCGTGAACTTTCATATGAAACGAAACATTTTTGAAATCGATCGACAGTGATTGAGGCTGTCAAACTCTGTCCAAAATTTTCATTAAAAAGCCTTTGGTTTCACTTTATTATATTCGAGATCCTATTCCACTGAAGAACCGACGTATTAGGAGGTTTGTTGCACGTTAAATTCATCTGGGCAAAACGTCCTCCCGCTGGTGTGGACAGATGGGCACCAGGTCAGATGACGTATCGTCATCTGACAGGAGTTCAAAATTACGAGGTCCGTCCAAAAATCAGGGGTGTTTGTGGGACCCCAAAAAATCCCCTGAAACTTTTACGGACTTATTACCGACATTTGGAGTTTCGAGAAGGGGGGGGGAGGGAGAAATGAAAAATTACAATTATGAAGTATTGAATGACCTAATTATAAAAGTTCAATGAATTACTTTTTTTGCAAAATTAATAACCATAAATTTTCAAACATACACACTACTACATTTTATGTAAATATTTTAAATTACCTGAATTAATTCTTTAAAAAAAATTATCTAATTTCTGCTGCTTTTTTTTATTTTCTGATGTTTGTGGGCTTGTCTTTCTTTTGTAGTGAACTTCATAATTGCAGGAAGGTTGACTTTTATTTTCCTCATTTACAGTTGAAGAAATTTCCTCGAGAACTGCACATGCAAAGATAGAAGCAGTTTGCTTCTCTGCTAATGTAGAAGGTTTTTCAGAGACTTTTATAGGTGACTCATCTGAAATACATGTTTTTAAGTCCTCTTGATATGTTTTCCAACTTCTGTTCATATTCAGTAAGAGATCTTTGTGAATTGGATTTTTTGAGCCATATTTTTCACGAGGTTTCTTTAGAAGCCATTAAATCATATTTAATAGTCTGCACTGCATCTAGGGAATCAATCTTAAGAGAGGTTCTATAGTCAGTGACAAGTGTATCCATTAAGTTGAATGCACTTTCCACTAATGGGCCATGGAAGCAGCTAAGGCAGGCTTTGACCAATTTAGCCGATGTAGGATACTTATAATCATTTGTGAAATCATCTTTTAAATTAAAAACTTTAGACCAATATTTATCAATTGTACACTTGACTTGATTTCCACTTTCATCAGATATGTAGAGCATTTCTTTGGTGATATCAATATCACTCTGGTATAACCTTATTTCAACTTCTACTTTTGACTTTTCATTATCCCAAAAAATATGGGACATAAAAGAAGATAATTTTTCAAAAGCTAATATTGTACTGGTTTTACCTCTTAGCTCTGGATCTAATGCTGTAAAACTAATTAGATATGAATTTTTAAGGGGTAATTTCTGTGTATTAGTATAAGCTTTTATCAGAGAAATTTGGAATTCTTTTGCTATTGGATGATTTTTTTGATAATTTCTTCTGGAGAGTGGAAGCTTCTGCACCAGTAAATATTACTTTGCTAGGTAGATGGAATTCTGGATTTGTGACATCAACCTTTAATAAATCATTATAAGATGTGCACACTATATTTTCTGGCTTCATAAAAAAGAGAAAAATTTGGCCATCAATTTATAAATACTGGAATGTATTAAATGAAGCATTGTTTTTTTTTGTTTCAAATAATTTAATATATGTGTTGAACTCTGGTAATACTGCTGAATATAATGCCATATGCAATAAAGTTTTGTTTTGCATAACAAATAACCCATTTAGTATTCTTTTTTTTCCGAGCTAAAGCATCCTTTGTGAGTTGTTGGGAATGCAAGCAAGAATACACCCCTTCAACAATTTTTTTCTGAGCTGCAGAAATATTTCTTTTATTGTATACAGTTTCAACATAAGAAAAATAATCCCCTTTATCAGTTTTATCCAAGTAGTGAAAATAAAATGCAATAAGAGCATCCCACAGATCTTTGATTCTTTCTAAAACACATAAAATGTACACCCACCTATGGTCTGGTCTCTTCAAGGGCTTAAGTTTTTTAATGGCAAGGGATTCACAGATTTTGAAAAAATTCTCTTTTACTGCAGCTTTTCATATCAAAATAGATGTCATCAAACAAATCTTCTAAGTATCTATCAAAACATGAAGCAAATTTTTTTTGCACAGTTATTAGCTGTGTGACATGTGTCACCATCAATATCTAATAAGTGGGGTGCTTTGTTTGATCGTAGTCTGGTTTCAACACCCTTTTTTTTCCACGCATGGTGTTACATGAGTCCATTAATACACTAATTAAATTTGCCCATGGAATATTATTATCTTCAATAGTATTAACAACTGCTTTAAAAACAGCTTCTGAATTGCAAGATTCCACCTTTAGAGATGCAAAATGATGAACTACAACTTCATTTTGATTGTTGTCATAAAACTGCACCAATATTGCCAGTATACTTTCTTGAGCATTGCTAGTACTTTCATTCAAATTTAGAGAAAATGGAGTCTCCTTTAAAGTTTTAATGATATTTTCCCTAATAGTTTTTGCGAGCCCATATATCATCTTATAACATGCAGTAGTCCTGGACATTTCCAACCAGTTTAGTGCCGTCTGATCGCGGTTCAACTGTTTGCTGAGTTCAATTAAATTGGGAGCTACATTGAAAGAAAGAGAATTCTCGGCGATGGAGTTATTAATACTTCTTGGTGTGCTTTTCTTGTCACTATATCCAATGGCCAAGCATCAGTCTCCAGTAAGTCATCAGTATTTTTTGAATTACCATAATTACTTAAAGTCATTGAATGTCTAATGCACTTTGAATATTTTATGTGCGTCACGATTTTAGAATGATTTGTGAAAGCCTTGAATCCTTCCCCACCATACTTCAGCAGTGAGTTACAAAAAACACAATATGCTTGTCCAGCAACATTTATTTTCTTGCACCATGTGCCTATGGTATCCCCATAACCATCTCTCCGTTCAATACAATTCCACCTAAATGCATTCCGGACACTTTCTTCTAATTGTATAATATCACTATTTCTATCGAGAAATTTCATAGTGAAATTCTCTTGCGTACATAAATAAAAAAATATTTCAATAAACGAAACGAAAAATTTACACGTGCATCAATAAATGAAACGAAAATTTTACACAGCGGAGAAAAAAAAGTTGCGAAGCGATCGATCACAAATAGCTAATACGGCGAAAAATCCCCCTTCTCAACTTATTGGCGCCACGCCAGGTGAGATAAGACTTTTGAACCCAGAGTCACGCAATCGCACATCTGGTCGAACGAAGTCTCTCCCTTTTTTTTTTTTCTGCCGCGCCTACTTGCCGAAAAGAATCCAGAAGAGAATGTCCGAGAACCGGGGGAATGAGTCATAACTCGCAATAAGGAAAGAACAAAAAAGTTTTTCTCCCTTTTCACGCATTATCACTGCCTTTGGAGAAAGAAAGGAAAAATTTTCACCACACACACTGACCTTGCGTTTTCTGCTTTCAAAGCAAACAAAATTACCCAGATCAAAATAAATAATTCATTATTCCTACTTCCTTTTGAACGACGATCCCCGGAATTTCCGGGTATCGAAGTTCAAAATTCCCGGAATTCCGGGGTTTCCCCGGAGCACAAACACCCCTGAAAAATAGCCTTACTGTTGCTTTACAACGGGACGTTAATAAAACTAAACTAAACCAAACTTTTACTTCGTTATGGATTTATTTTTAAATTTTCTAGGTTTGATTTTGTTACATTCATGACACTGGCAACAATGTGACGATAATACAAGTATATTCTGAAATAAGCTACCTCTTTTCATCCTGTGAAACAGTCCTTTGGTACTCACTTGAAAACTGAAAAAATATATTCATTTTCCAACATATTTAGCATGAAAATTGGCAAAATTCAAATAATTGAATGGCGTTGAAAGAAAGATATAGAAATACTAGAAGTGTGGCAATTTCTATCTTAATACTCAGTGTAATGCAGAAGAGTTTAAATACAAAAAAAGTCCAAAATAAATTATATATTATGTATTCAACTGTTTAAAGGGATTTTACTTGTGAATTAAGTACTGTTATTGGACATAATTATGCGGGGTAATCGGCATTTCCAGATGTTACTTCTGCAGACCAACAAAGAAGGGGAGGGGATTTTAATATGCATATTCTGAACATTAATCGATGCCAAATAAGTAGTTTTTTAACAACGGCTTGAAGTTAGTTCAGTTCTCAATTGTAAATTAAACGCATTTAAGGAAATTTTTTAATCAACGGTCTCTTAATACCCAAGATGATATTTGAATCACAATTGAAATGATAATCTGAAATACCAAAAAACTGTCAGTCATGCCATCATACTTTATCAAAAACCGTCCAAACAATATAATACACTTAATAGCTATTACTGCAAACTAATTCGGTCCTACAAGTAATCAATTCTGCTAATATCATGAATTAAAACAATGAATATAATAATTTTACGAGTTAATTGCTTTTTAGATAAAATGCCCCAGTAAATGATTATAGGTCAACACATAATAAACAAGCCAGATTCATACTGTTCATAGTTTGTGAATATAGGAACCTATCACTTATGCATGCATCACAGTGAGAGATCCATTTACAATAATGTCTACTATGAATATATTATATGCAATAATCCCATTATATTTCTAGATACTTAACTTCTCAAGATATGTTAATCATTTATACTTTTTATCACTTTCTTTTTCAAATAATGACCTGCCTTTCCTTTACGCAGCTATAAAGCTAATTATATTATCTTTGAACCATGTTTATGAACCAAATTCACAGGTAATATTCACAACTATTAGAAAAGCTCTCATTGAACTTCAAGAATTTTTTTATCACATTCTTTAAAAAAAAATTTGAAATAACAATTAAGTGCTGATGGAATATAAAGAAAAGTAAATGCAGGATCGAAAATGCTAACAAACACCCTCACGATATCAGTAGCAAAGCAAGTAACACTACTACTTGAAAAAAATCGTAAATGCAATAGTTAGATGTATTAATTTCTCCTTCTAGTAAGTATATTGCTTATAACTAATACAATTTAAGAAAACAATATCAGTTTACTTCTAAAAGGAAATCGGAGCATAATTACCTTCAAACAGTACATTTCAAATAACGCTTTCAATTTTAAAGTGCGAAAAGTCACCACCCCCCCCCCTGTAAATACAATGGAATATGTACAAAGTAAAAATATAGTTGTGAGAACAAAGGAAATAGTCAATGTGAAGAATAACAGATTTTTATTGTAAAAAATGGTTCCATTCTTTACAGTAATTTTAAAAATACAATTTTATATATTGCAGAACATTTAAAATTACTTTTCCCAATAAAAAACCCGCATTATCATTTGCATAAAATTCTTTAAATGATGAAACTTTTGGAAAAAGCTAAATGATGGAGGATTAAAACTTACATTATAAAAATGGCAACAAAATTAATGAAAGGTACAATCTGTACAAAAACGATCACTCAACACAAAATACATTCAATTATTTTGTCTTTTAACAAATAACAATAACTTAACATATAAGTAAAATGGAAGTTCAGCAGACATGTACTGTCTCTTACATACATAAAATGAAACCCCACAGACTAATGAAGGTTGTGTAATCGAAAAATAGCAATACTTGGGGCATATTTAAAACAGAACAAAAAGATTCATAAAATCAACTCGTTATCATGTTAATAAATCAAATATAATAAAGCTGCAAAAAAAAATCTACGCATTTAAGACAGTTTAACACAAAGAGCACATAACCATGAATACAAATGCAACAGCCCTGTTTGTACATAAATAATGTCAATTCTTAAAACTCGGGAACATGGAAAAGAAAAGAAACATAATTATTCCTGTAGAAAAAATGTAGCAAATTTCACCGGAAGTTTTAATCGACAACTTTTAATACCTAGTTGCTTTCCTGATAAAATCCTTTTTTTCCCTCCTCGAAATACGATCATTTAAAAAATATTTTGACAAGAATTTTCCTTTAAGTACCACAATAAGTTAATTAGTCATTGTTTTCCCCTGCACATGAACACCTAACCTAAACATATGCTGAACCAATATCAAGACAATTGCACATAATAAGCATAGTAATGTATTTACTTTCCAGCATAATTTGTAAGTATATAAAATTTTAAAAAAATATGCATGTTAGGTTTTCTTCCATTTTATAAAATGAAATTATTAAACACATCCACAGAATAACAACATCCTCATAGCTATTTTAATACTTGGTTAAACTATACAAATGAGTATTCATAATATCCTTTCAGAAAATTCAGTATTACTAGCAGAAATTTTTGCTATTAAATGTTGAAAAATAAAATAACTCGAAAATAAAACTGCTACAGACATTCATTATATCATCTGATCAGGATAATCGAAACATAAATATGGATAAATAAAATGAAGAAATGGTTCGACAGAAAAAGCAGATAAGAAATTAAAAATCTCGTTTGTTCCCCCTATAACTTTCTTAACAACGGTTAGTAATAACTTCCCATATATTCGATTAGAAATTGACAAAAACGTATGTAATAATTACACTATAATTTAGTCTTCAATGAATAAGTCTTAAGTATACAAATGTTTAATTACTTGCTTCTTGAACTGATTGCAAACGAAGATTTCAATTCCTTTACAATAGGAATATTTATATCACATAGAATTACTAATAGTAATTTATCATTATCGTTGATAAGGCAATATTTGTCAAGAAAGATATTTTAATTATCTTGATATAAAATCTGTAAATGTTTAATAAGAACATTAATTTTTATAATTATTTAAATGGAGTAAATTAAAAGAATCCTACGGAAACATATGACTAGAATATAATAAGTATATTTTGTGAAGAAGAAAAGAGAAAAGTAATGCTAAAAAAAAGAAACAAACATTAAGTTATAAAATATCAAAATATCACGTAATTTTTCAGATACGGACGGAAAGAGAATTCTGTTTACAGTGAATATTTAGTACACTTAAGAGAAAAACAAATAACCCACTAGCAGAAAGATTGTTGTATTATGCGTCATCTAAAAATTGGAATTAATAATTGAATAGCCTTAATTAATATTTTAATTAAAAGAAGCATCATTTAAATAGTTACCGACTTTTATCAAACGTCCATGACATCAATAATTTTAATATATGAAGTAAATAAATAAAAAAAATTATTTTACATTAACCAAATCACATACAATGACGTGTCTGAAATGAGCATCGAATTATAGAATTTTTAATCTGCAATTAAGTGAAAAGTATTAAATAATTTTAAATGAAAAAAGGTCACTTGAAACGTATTATTATTACAGAAATTAAAATAGTAAATATTCCAATTAGGAAGCTATTAAATTCATCATTTAATTAGGAAATTAAGTAAATTCGTATGTCAAGTGATTAAAATGAAGAATCATTTAGTTAATGCAATGTATTAAAATCGCGTTTTAAAGAAGTTACTTAGAATTGACTTTCTTGAGAGCTGTCGCTAAGTGCTGAAAACATCTGTTCAATACTATCAACGCATTCTTATAAAAATAACTAATATAATGAATGAAAATATCAACGGGTATTACAATTTGCTAATGAAGTAGTAAAAGTATATCTCTACAGTCACTGGACAACTGATTAAATATGGGCATACTGTTAAACAAATACCCATTATGTTCCAGGCGTTATAAAGCACTATGAATACCAGTTTCACAAGTAGTATACCAATATTATTTCCTAATATCAAATTTTAAACTAATCTGTAAAAAAGCTTGAAAATCATTATGAAGTTCAACACGAAAAGGTAAATTGCTTCAGAGAGACAGGAAAACTTACAAACGTGACTTATAAAAAGTAACTTTGGCATGTGAGCATATTGTAAGTAGCATTAAATCCCATTTATAACATTACTGTATAAACTTAACAGTTGGACTGTTAGGAAACACTTAATATTTTACAACTTGACAAATACATAAATAAAAATCTGAACACTATCATTTAAGTTGTAAATAGCGTCTACTAATATATAAATTAATGAAAGGAAATGTTAAACTATTCTCCACACAGTGTCCATCATATTTAAAAAAATTACTTCGTCTCCGAGTATTAAAAAAAATCAAAAATATTGCTTTAACAGTAGTGCTTATTTTTTAAAATTTCAATTTAATTAATATCCTAAATTTTTTGGGTAAGAAATGTTTTCCGAATTCTAAAGGGGAAGATTTCAATAAAAATATTTTGAGAGTTTTCAATAAACATGTTTCTCCATGATTCTTTACTTTTGGGGCATACAACTGCTAAAAAATTATTCACATTCAGCAAAAATTTAATACAACCAAAAAGAAAATCCAATGTAATCCAAACTTGCTGTACTTATTTACTGATATTATATATATTAATGCAATAAAAAATATGAAACTTCAGTATCTTATTTAACTCAATGTATATAGTTCTCCAAAATTAAACAGGGTTATAATTCAATTAGAAATTAAATTTTGAAGTATATAAGAAAAGGCTAAATTACACTCAGCAGAGAGGAAATAGGTAAACTCACTACATGAATATTGCATATAAAACCCCTTAAATAAGAAAAATTTCATATAAATATTACAAGAAATCAAATCAAATACAATGCATAATTCTAAATTTGTACATAAATAAAGTTAAACACTTAACTGGAATACATGAAAATACATATAACCAGGTGCATATGAAGTAATTTCCTAATATACACCATTACTACTATAAGATATATAAACTATGAATTGCTTAAGATGTGCGGAGTATTGGATATTAACATGAAGTACTAACAGTGCATAAATGAAATAATAAAGTGATGGAAGTTAGGTACAAACTAATATTCAAGACTATATGAAGCTTATATTTGGCAAATTGAACACATTACAGAAAATACATTTAACCTGATGAACACTCCATTTATTTTAACATAAAACTTTATATACAAAGATGACATTTGATGAATTGTAACATGGAAAGAGTATATTTTCAATGCAACTAAAAAAATTCTTTATATTGCAGATAACGAAAAATCTCGATATTGTGAAAAGGCACATTTCTCAATAGACTATGAAACATTTAATATCCATTCTAATTATTATAAGCAACAATTAACAACTGATTGAAACAATATTTTTAAAGGCTAGGTTTATTTGAAATGCACTTTCAAACACTAAAATACATTTTCCCACAAGATCGATGCATGTGGTGCTATAGAAATAAGTAATCATGAGAATTTTATAAATTAAAAAATATTGATATTTAAAAATCATGTGCAACAGCAACAAATCAAAAAAAAATCCATAAATATTATTTTAATTTAAGCATGTATAGTTAAAGAAATGTCTTTCATAAAATAAGCTTTCAACATATGAACTGATCCATTCCATTTACACAGAAGTATAAATCAAGGACATGAAAAACCACAATCAAACAGATCTGTGATACCTTCGCCATCATCTAAGGAAAATGAATAGTTATCCATAGGTGTTTCAAGAAGTGAGAACAATGGTAAGTCAAGATCTTGATCTTCAGTCTGCAGAAGGAAATTCTTGCCCATTGGAGCAATGTCATCTTCCTCAGTAATGAATGCATTTTTAATAACAGTATCACCTAAGATGGAATAATAAATATGAATAAACAATACCTATATTAAATACTAGGCAAGATTAATAAATTCAATAATTTTAAATCCTTCAGTCTGAATTTCTCAGAATCAAATGTTTACTTAAAAAATCAAACATATTGAACATTAATGTGATATATTGCGTCCACTTTAAGTAAACATTTATTTATGCAATAATGTTATTACGGTATCTAATCAATTAATATTGGTCAAGTTAAAGAACATAAAATGTTAATGAGTGAGTGAGTGAAACTTATTTTTAATTCGAAAATAAAATAGCAAGTGATGCTTAATAATGCCTGATAGTTAAATAAATTGGTTTAGCAACATATTAACAATAAAAATGTAAGATTTTGGTAATAAAATCAGGAAAAGAATTTTTTAATGTAACAGAATAATACTGTTACATAGGTAAAATTTACCTATTTTTATTTATATCTTTAAATTCCATCAGTAAAAAAAATTTAACTGAAAATTTTTTTATTTTTTTATTCTTATTTATTTTTTTGTCTAGAATGTGATAAAGAGCAAATAATCCATTTCTTCCAACGGGGAAATTTATCATACTGTTCAAGTAATGAATGATTTCCAAGCTGAAAAGAAAAAGTAAAATATACAGATATAAATAATTGCAAAATATGTCAAATAAGTTTAAATGATTTTTTAAAAATTCATACTACATTACATTGGATGCCAGCTATTTTTATTTCAGGTATATAAAGCTTAAAAAGCAATAATGCATGTTGATTGGGGGGGGGGGGGGGGTAGGGAGGGCAGGTTTTATAGCAATATAGGCGACATAAGTATTATTTACATACCAAATTTCGTTGTTTCTTCTTGGCAAGCTGCACTAAGTGAAAGTTCACTCTAAAGATTATTATGGTCTTTTTATTTCCTTTATTCATTATTCATTTTAACAACACCTCAACAGAAACTTTTTTTTTACAGTACAATTATCAATAACTAATTTTTGATATAAAATAATTGCAAAGACGAGATGCATGTAGAAAAGGGAACAAGTCAAAAATCTTTTTTTTTTTTTTTTACTATTTCATATTGTCAAATTTGGGGGAGGGGGAATGTAGTTGTAATCTAAACCTCTGCACCAAAAAGTTCAAGACTAAAATGCAGTATTTACATACTAAACATACCTGTCTATACACATCTTTTACTTAATATTAAAAAAAAATAAGATCAGAAAATTTACCATGGGACCACACTGCACCAGAACACATTGGATTATACACTTCCATTGGATTTCTAATTAAAATATCATGTTCATCTATAATGATTTTAAAAAAATAAGTGGATTAAAAAAAAGTTAAAATCAAATTTAGAATACAGTAAAAAAATTATTGATTAATTATTGTTTGTAATTATTTAATAATGAAAGTGATATGATGAATAATTATTGTAATTATGAAAGATATACAGTTGTAATCTACAGAAACAGTTAACCATGCTTCAACATTAAGAAACGTTTTTTAAACTTATCTTTCTCCTGATATGAGTTAAAAGTCATGAGTATCAAATAAGCCAATAAAGTAAACTCTCAATGAGCCATTATTGTAAATCTTAAAATGTTTAAAAATAATTTTAAGATTAAATTTTAATATTGAAGGAAAATTAAAATTTTAATATTGAGCATTTTAAAATAAAGGGAGGGAAAAGCAACCGCCAGATACCTTTTTTTAAATGTAAACATAAATCAACAATGTAAGTTAAGTATTGGAATGTGTTTAAATGTTCAAAAGCATTGCATGGTCAAGACATTATATGTTCATCAGACATTCTACAAATTTATTACTTTTCCGTAGTTGCCATGCCAACAATACTGAGGATAAGTGGAGTTTTTTTAGCAGTTGAAAGCTAAGCCCTTCCTATAATACAATTATCTGGTAATGAAAAATTACATATGCAAAATATAATGTCATTAGAAAACAATCAGGTTCTTTTACTGGAAATTACTCCTTGAAAAGGTGTGCAGGTAATTTTCTAAATGTTATTCAGATAAGAAAAAATTTTGGAGAATCTATTATTATTAATTATTATATATAAACTTCATTTGAAGTTTTGAAATAAAAAATAAAGTAGTTTCTTCATAGTAATGTTTTCATTTTTTTTAAATTAATATTTAACGTTGTGTAGTAATAAGTTGTATAATGACGCAATTAGTAATAAGTTGTATAATGACGCATAACGATCTATATTTTGGAGTAAACTCCCGAGATTTTCGCCGATTTTGCTTATTTTTTTACTTTTTGCTTACGGAGGTACAATTGAACTTTTTTTAAAAATAATATCTGCTAATGAACCAGTACATCTGTTGCACCAATGACAACTTAGGATTTCATTCCCCAAAATGAACTCTAACAGCCCCCTATAAAATTATTTGCTATTGAGTCGTACTTCATAGGGTCAGGACATATCAGCAAGAAATTTAAAATCAGTGCTGGCGCTAATGAATTCTGAAAGTCATGTTTTAGATACTTTTCCTCCAAATAAATAAATAAATAAATAAATAAAGTCTTAAGATGCATGGAATGAGTAAGTTTAATTTCATTCATAAATCGAATTACTTTTTTTATCCATTTCCATTATTTTGTGATGTTACCTTTTTCCAACCTATAATACTAATTTTTAACAGAAAATGCTGATCCATATCAATTCATGTAGTTTAAAAGCTTTATAATGATGTTTTTAGATAAAGAACTGAAAAAATAAAGCAATTTAATTTTTTATCATAATAAAGTTGCAACTACAATATGTTTAAAAAAATAATAGCTTATAAATAATTTGTCGATTATATTTTATTTTTTAATAATAATTCAATCACCGATCGTGTTCAACTCTACGCGTATTTTTCGAAAAGCGATATATGTTATAACTATTTGAAATTCTCAGTAAAAAATAAAGTACTAACATCCCACCCAAGCATTAAAAATGTTATAGGAAATATTGCTATTTATTTATATTACAGGTTCCAAACTATGTAAAAATGTATAATCGTTTATGTATGCAATATAAAAATATTAAAATGACCCAATTATACTTTTATTCTATGAAATAGAACAATATATGTGTGATACACAAGAAAAGAAGTGAGATTTTTAAATAGAAAATACAAGCAACCAGAATCTTAGAGTATTATATTAAATCCCCACTTTTTATATACACAACTGAATTGCAGAAAATTTAAAAAATAAACTAAAACAGTTCACATTCAAACTGTAAAAGAACTCAATTCACAGTTTCAGCAATAACGTTGACATTTATTAAGTTTCAATCATTTTTCACATTTCCAAATAATATCAGTGAAAGCTCATTTTTGTGTTATTTCTATTGTTAAATTATTATAAAATTTCTCTGAAGTCTTTTTTAATACGCCAAATAACATATACAACGGAAAATGTTACACAATTTATTCAGCAGTAGAATCAAAGGAAACAAAAAATAAAGGAACTTATTTACTTAATAGCAAGGTCATGAATAATAAGGATAAAAGAAAATTCTTATTAATAAATAACCCAAGTTTCTAGAACCAGGTGAATTTTTAACACAAAATATGCACAAATGAAAAATATTTATGCTTTTAATATGGCATTTAGTTTTAAAATAAATTAATGCGTATATACCTTTTTCATACATCTCATGCACAGAAATATTTATAGCTACTCATTGCCAATGAAAGAAAATATTTTGTGTAAGATTTTGCAATTTACTATTTTTGAGGATATAATATAAAATATTACTATTTAATGACCACAATTTTAGGAGAAAAACTGACTATATATGTATAAAACAATTGTTGAATGACATTGATACTGATCATCTAAATAGAAACTTACTTAAATATAATGTCTCAGTGGATGTGTCAGATCCATTTTCTTCTAAAGTACTGTTTTCAATTTTTATTTGATAAGAATTTTCTTTGAAAAGGGCCTTTGGATGGATAATATTTGCAAGTGAAACATCATTGCAAAGCAAATATGCTTCTATTTCTGTGCATTTGCTTTTAATCACCAAAGTTTTCTCCTAAAAAAATATAAATACATAGTAAAAACCATGTTTTTATTTCTAACAACGATTTCATGAAAACGAGAACAATAATATTAATCTTTTATTTACTAAGAGCAATATAATTTTACAAAGTTAAGCTGAAAACTAAATGCAGGTATGACACAAGCTTGGAATGAAAAAGTTGAACTTCATTTACTAACAAATTGTCAAATATAAACCATTGAGACATACATAAGTATGATTAATTCAAAAATATAATAAATAGATTTAAACAAAAAAAAAAGTGCTAGAGATATCAAAAATATTACTGAATTAGTACATAAAAAAAATTAATTATTTAAAAGATAAATTGGTTTGAAATGATTCTGAAATCCACGTTTCCGTTGGAGTACAAATCTGTATATGTCTAAAGTAACAATGTCAAAATCAACGAATAATTAGCTATAAAATCAAGGAATAGCTAGCTTTTTTAAATGGTATAGTTTTAAAAATTTATCTCCCATTCAGTAACGAATCATGCAGCTATTATTTTTAGCAAAGTTTTTCGTCGGGACTGCTTACAACATTAAAGCCTCGATAATTATTTACAATCACCATATTAACTCGAATAAACTGAATGAAAAAGGTTGTAAAATGATATGAGGATTGGTAGTTTTTAAAAGATAATTACAGCAAGTACGAAACAGAAGTGCTTGAAGCATTTCCAGCATTTTAATGTGGTCACTCGCATCATTCATAAGTTTCTAGTGATGTGGGAGTCACAGAAAATGTGAAGCAACACAGTTTTCTTGATGATTTGAATGGAATGGACCATCACTCTATCTCTGAAATAGTTCAATAGCAACCTGTGTCTATTTTTGCTAAAGATTCCGATAATCGGATTTCAGCTTCAGCGATTACAAAAGAATTGATTTGATCCAGAGATGAAGGAAACACTGTATGGTATTCACTACCAAATTGCTCTAGATTCTTAAAGAAATAGGATATTCCATCCTCACTATCAACAGATGTACTGATTCAGGTATTTTACGACTTCCCCATCACTGATAATTATCTATACAAAATTTTGGTAGTAACAAAGGTCTATAAACATTTCAAGGTTGTAACAATGTTGCACTGACTTTAATTATATAATTACCAATACAAAATTTCAAATCCTTCTATATACTTTTTTAAAAACTAAGATTTGCAGGAAAAGGAAATTTCAAAAATCATGAATAAATGAGGGGAGAGAATTTTATGCAATACTTACACTTGACTCAACAATCTCAGAAGAAGGAGTCGTGTTCACACTTATTACAGTTTTCTGGGTAAATTCTTCAATATTCTTTAAATCTTCACTAGTGATATAACGATATGTAAAAAAAAGTTAAGGTTTCCTAATTACTCATAATAAAATACATAAAACTTCATGAAAGTAAGGGAGAAAAAGGCTGAAAAAATGGCTACAATTTCAAATCCCCTGTCAGACATATATTTTACATAAGCAGTAACAGTATTATTTAACATAAATAGTATATTTTGTGTGTGATTAACATTCACTAGAATCTGTAGATAAAAAAGGATATTTAGCTTCTTCTTCTAAAACAGTATTCATTTGTGATTTCATATAATAAATTAGCTCATCCAATTTATTCTCTTTGGCTTCGAGTATATCAATTTCTCTTTCAAGCTCGTATTTTACTGCATTTGCACAAGGTGAAGAAACTCTACCCCTAGAAAAATAACGTAAAATAACAAAATATATAATTTCATCTTAGTACTCTGGAATATTAAATAACTTGACCAAATGTATATTAAGTAAACAATTTAAAAGAATTAACTTTGCAAACTATTCATAGTATCAAGAGCATCAGATCACTGGATCTTAATTCATTCAAATCTGATTAGACTATAACATCTAAAGTCGAATCCAGGAAAACCGGATCTAAAATTTAATGTAGCACGGAAAATTTTAAAAATGATAGAATGAAAAATAAAATGAAGAACTCAAGAAACCGTAGAAAAAATTAGCAGTGAATTCAAATTAGCCAAAGTTAAATGTATTTTATTTTCACTCACCAAATCATCATGAATAAACCTTAAATTCCTTCTTAATTCTGTTTCTTGAATATACATATAGCAGTATTTAATATACATACAGCAAAAATTAATGTAAGACAATGTTATTTTTAGAGAAGCACCAATTTAAAAGCTTTAAAAAAATGTTTTTAAAGCTTGAAAGGCATTTTTTTTAAACATTGGATTATAAATTTTATATTCTTAATTCCATACATTAAAAAAACTGAAATTTTATTTGAAGTTCTTGAGATAAGTACAAAGACAGAAGAATGAAAAAGTAAACTATTAATATTTGAAAATTTCAAAGAATTCATTAAAAAGTAAAATATGACATAAATGCAATTAAAATTTCATTTCACTATTTATACTACCAACTGCACTTTTAACTTTCGCTTCCAAAATTTATGAGAAAAAATATTTTCTTAAAGCATGTCAAATGTGTTTAATGAAAATGTTATTTTCATTATTAACTAACCAACAGCAGTGACAACTCACCCAATTTATTAGTTATAATAGTTCATCAATAAAATCTAAAATGTGCAAGTAGTTTGAATTAATCTTTTTTTTAATTTTATATAATTTGAAATTAATGGTAAACAATGAAGTAATTCCAATGGAAGATTTTGAACTTAACAATTATTTTCAAAAAATGAGATGAATAGAAGGATTGAAATGACAGATAAATAGGTATTAATAATGAAATGCTTAAAACCATAAATATTTTATATGAAACAATAAATCCTAAATTTGAATGCAAAATGAAAAGGTAGTGACAAATCTCTTCAGTTACAATAATTCAAACTTCAAATTTTGTAAGTAGATTAATTAAATCCAATATTAACAGAACATGTAACTGGAAGCAGAATGAATATCCACTCCTGAATTACCAGCTGACACTTTTCAAATAATGATTTAAACTTATTACTTAATTAGAAATACATTTTAATTCCAAATAAACATGGTAAAAAAATGAAAAAAATAATTTCTATAATCTAAGTTAATATTAGAAAGTATTTAAAAGATAACTGGCCAATCAGAAAGCATTTACCTGGATTTAAAAAAAATTGCTTAAAATGTCTTTTTTATTTAATGAGCCTTTACATATTCCCTTCAATTAGTGAAATTCTGAGTTTGTTGAAAGATTAATTGGGTAAATAATTTTTTTCAAAACTAAAAATTATAAACAATATAGAATGGCATTGAGTTTAATATCATTGGAAATATTTTCTGCATTTTAAAATCAGTAAAAAGTGTCCTAAGAAATAAAATACTTTTAAGATGCACGTAACGACTTGAAAATTTAAAACATATACCTTATACTTTAATATACTTTACTGGATTCAATAAGTCTCTCTAGAAAACTGATTTAAATTCTTGATTTAAGAAATTCTTTTTCGTTGATAAAACACAAAAATTTCCCTCCCCATATATCCAAATCAATACCCTGTTCATTTATTCTTCGTCTTTTCCTCCAGTAGTCTCCTGGAACAACATTAATTGAATATACAGAAACTTTTTTTTTAATTCTAATAATGAAACTAAATACGTCAGAATAGTTGAACTACTTTCATTTATACAGCATTGTTTTACATTATTGTTTAAAAGATAACAGTTCGCACATTAAAATAGTATAAAAATAATTTGCATAGGATTGTTCTTGTAAAATTTAGTGAGATAAATATGGTTTAAAATACAAAATTAAGGTTAACATTTTAGTAGCTTTGGATTCACTTTACTATGTTTCAGAAATTCTCTTTTCATATTTATTAGTATCGAACCCTTTTAATTTAAATGCAAGAATAATTTAAAGAAATCTTCAGCATTTTTAAATTTTGAAAAGAAAATGTCTTAGGAATTCAACTAAACTGCCAAGACTGAACCACCTTTTTTTTTATCCCACCCTAATGACAAGAGGAACCCTTATACAAAAAAAGACAGCACATAAATATCAAACACTCCTTTAAAATTATAGTATATCAGAACGGACTTATTACAATTTATCTTCAGTAATTTTCATTATAAAAAATATTGGACGGTTCAAATGTTTTAAATAGGCTGTGATTACCCAAGGAAAAATGTTTCGATATTGAAGCGTTTAAATAATTTTAACATGATTTTTAAAAGTTTTCCAAAAAAATCTTTTTCTTAAAAATAGGAAATATGTGAAAAGTTTTTAAAAACATATATACTTGTTATTTAAAATAACAAAGGCTATCAATTTCTAAATAAATGAAATTTGCAGCAAAAAAGGAAGGGGGAGGGATGTTCTGAACCTTTAATTTAGTTTTAAAAGTAGAAAAAACAAATTAAAGAAAATTAGCGACCAAATAAAAAAAGTGTCATTTAAAGAAATATTTTAACCAAATTAAGAATGTAATCACATCTAAATATATTTTATATTTTAATTAAAGCCTAGAAGTTTTATTATTGTATGTACCATGATTCAATTTGCATATCACAATGCTTTTATAGTGCCTCAATTTTCAACAATCCTTAAATTCCTCTTATCAGAATGTTTTGTAAAATATTTTATCAATAACTAATTAAATTTTTGACTTCAATGAATTTAATAAATAATTATTCTGCATTTTCCCCATAAGGAATTAAATTAATTGATAAGTAAGATTTTAAAAGTAAAATGCTGTATCATTATAAATACACAAAATTTAAAAACTAGCACACCAGGAAGTGGAGGAGATTAATTGTAATAATCCATATTATAAACTTAAAAGCTAAATAAAAAATATATAATAAAAACAGCTATTATTATCTGAAATTCTAAAATGCAGATGATGTTTTGAAAAATTAATTTATAAATTAGCAGAACATTATTTTGTATATTAAAGCCAAACAAGAATCTTTACAGAAGGTCCTGAATTTATAAATTTTCAGAACAATGTTTTGTCCATCAAATCCCTACAAGGAACATTTCAGAAGGTCACTAAAATTTCTAAATGCTAATGAAACTAATACCGCATATTGAGTATGATTGTAGTAAAAAAAATATGTTCAGATAATAAAACTTTGTGCATGAGAGTTATTACTCTATAATTTAGATGACATACTATACAATTTTTAAAAATTTTATATAGGTTAGGTAAACATTCAATTTTGAAGCTACACGGTGGCAATTTGGAACTGGCTTTATAATTCTGAGCCAATACCTTCTCCAAACTTTCAAACTATAACAAGAATATTACATTTTTAAAAAATTATTAAACATCATATTCGAGTACATAATGGATCTTTAATAAAATGGTGCCCTGAGCTCACTAACCTCTAATCCTGAAACAGAAACTCAGCCACCAGGACAGTGACCTAAAAACTTTTCCAAAAAAATTTAAAGTATTTCAAATGTGTCACTAGTTATTTGGTTATGAATTATCAGAATAGAAGAGTAGAAAAAAATATATATTTGTCTTCAGCAGCTGTTAAACTTCCCATAAAAATTTATTTGAGTTGGTATTCATCTTGGCATTATGCATCTTCACAAAATTTACTTTTCGAAAAACAACTATTTTAAATATGAACATGAAAATGTTTGCACCTGGTTATATTTCTATACATAGACAGATGATTTCATATAACAAAAATTTCACTCTTTCAAACTTTTAAGCACTGGAAATCTTGTAAAAATAAGCTGAATAAGTTTAAAAAAACAAGGACAAAACTTTTATGAAACTAAAGAAATCATTAAAAAAAAAACCAATGGAAAAAATTGACAAAAAAGTTTTTGAAACATAAAAACAAAATCGTACATCCACTGAATGTTGTTCCTTGATTTCTTTTGAATTAAACCAGCACCTTCTAGAACATTAGTAATGTCATAGAGCCTTCTTTTGGGAACAGCCAACAGAGAGCAAGCAGTATTCAAATTCAGAATCTAAAGAAAGAGGAAAATATATTGAACGTAGTTTCATATGTCACTTCTGTAAAAGGATAAAAATGTTTCGACAATATTAAAAATCTAAACTAATTTGTCAAGTCATATCAATGAAAGGTTAATAAACAAGTTAGTAAATTTAACTAAGATAGAGTGTGTTGTACGTGTTAAGTAATAATTAATTATAGTGTAACAAATTTAATTTACCATAATTACAATACAAATACATTAAAAAGTATTTTAATCTATAGCTTGTTAAACTTTGAAAGTGATTAAGACAATTTTTCTCATGTATTTTATAAATTTTTAACACACCATTTGAAATACTGTATGCATCAACAAATACTATTTTTATTACAGTGAATGAAATCAGAAATCAGCTTTAGACTGGCAAAAAAAAAAAAAAAATCAGATGTAGTCTCTGACAATATTCTATTCATACAATAAAATAATTTGCTGTTTTCAAAATTTTAGACACAAATATTTAATACTGCTGGCCTAGTATAGTTAGAAGCAGCTATCTGCTCAAATCGAAAGACCTTACTAACAAAAACTAAACTATACCAAACACTTCAGTAAAGTTTGCCACTAAAAAAGGAGGGAAAATGTAAATTTTCAAATCATTTCTCAATTTTAACCCCAGCACTTAAACAAAATGTTATCAAACAGCATGATTTTATTCTTGACTAAAAATGATTTTATTCATGACTTATTAACTCAAAACTAAATCCCACAGGCTTTTCATGATTGCATACATTTTTGGTATGTAAATAGCAATATAACCTTAAACTGATTAGGTGAGTGACAAGTCTTTATTCCAAACAAACATAAAATGTTCAAATATGAAAATTGTTTAAATATGATAATAACTTACCCCATCAGTAGCATCAGATAATAATTTCAGAAATTTTTTTGTAAGTTGTCCAAGAGATGTATCATATCTTTGTTTTTCAACAGCAGCTCGGCCTGAAATGAAATAGGATTAGATCAAATGCGATTGAAAAATTTGAAAAGCAAAATGCAGAAGAATTCAATAACAGCAAAAAAGTTGATATATCTCAACATAAATTTCTACAGCTTTTTCTTTTCATTCAGAATAATATATAATAACCTTTTATAAGAATTTTTTTATTAAAATTCTTTTTTAAAAAAAGAAAGAAAAAGGAAAGCACTTGAAAATGCATACTGACATCATTGCTTCATATCATTTCCATAAAAGTTAATAAAAAGGAAAAAAAACCATGATTTTCCTCAAAACAAATATTCTATCAAAACTGACAACGTGAATTTATGAGTTTCGAAATAAGATTATTTTAATGAGAAAATAGTTTTATTTCTTCTCTGAAACTTTGATTAGGTACTTCATTATTTAGTCAGAACATCAAATAATTTTCAGAATAAAAACAAGAACTACTTACATATATTAACTTGACTGCCAACATTAATTTGATTGCTGTCAATACTAATTGGACTGCTGCCAATACTAATTGGACTGTCAATATTAATTGGACTGCCAACATTAATTTGACTGCTGCCAATACTAATTGGACTGCCAACATAAATCTGACTGCTGCCAATACTAATTGGACTGCCAGTATTAATTGGACTGCTGCCAATATTAATTGGATTACCAACATTAATTGTATTTCCAACATTAATTTGACTGCTGCCAATACTAATTGGACTGTCAACATAAATTTGACTGCCAATATTAATTTGATTGCCATTAATTTGACTGCCAATATTAATTTGATTGCCATTAATTTGACTGCCAATATTAATTTGATTACCAATCAAGAATATTACCGGGGTGTTATTAACCTCCATCAGAAATAGAAATTATAGCTATTTATATAAAATTTTTAATTAGATTTCACTCAGTATTTTGTTTTCTACGAAGGGTTAACTGTTAGATAAATATTACATATTGAAGCAACTGTTGTTTTGTCCAAATTATAACAAAACAGGTTAGTTAAACTAAATTACAGCACACAACTCGACATACTTTATTTATTTATTTTTGTTTATTCCCATTGTTGCCATTCACATAAAAATATAAATCTACTTTTTCTTTGCAAAAATCGTTTCAAAGTTGAGATGTTTCATTTAATATTATAAACTTCTTAGAAATTTGAAATTATTTTAATTTAAATATACATTTTTTCAATTACGTATATCGTGGTAATTATATGAATATATGTTAAAAGTCGCGACAGCTGGAAAGTACCAAGAATCATTTCAACAAGGACATCTAAGCTGTAGAATATCGACCGAAGAGCAAGGGGAATATTGATGATTAGGGTATGATTATTTTGAGGTGCCATCAAAAAAAAACATTAAAACATTTATATCTTGCTTCAAATGAAATATCATTAAGAGCCGGGAAAAAAAATAACGTCTCGTGGGCCATCTATATTTACTAAATCCCTAATAAGGAATGGAAGCGAAAAAAAATTATATTACAGCATTGGACGTCTTTTACCCTACCTATACCAATGCTTCTAAGGCAACATCCATCTTCAGTAAAGATAATGATACTAAAAAAACCAATGTGAAGAAAACGTTATTTTTAACATTTTCTCGGAAGTTAATTAAAACACGTTAGAATAAGCTATTTTACATATATTCAAACAATATAAATTGTTTATTTAATGAAAAACACAACAAATAAAATTAAATGTGTAGAAATAAGAATCCAAAAATGAAACTAAATACAATGTGATAGTTTCATTTTAGTTAAACAGCAAATATTCAACAATATACATTAAAATTATTATTTTCTTCGGTTTAAAAGATTTATTTTGCTTAAAAGCGCTCCAAAAACACATTCAAACTAAGTTGAATGCATGTGCACAATTTAACAATACAGGAACTTTAATGGAATGCTTTCTCAAAACAACAAGCAATCTCGCTTTACCTAAGAATACAAAGAAAAAGAATTCTAATATCTCAATTTTTTTCAGAGCAATCAAACAAAATTTGCAAAGCAGTGAAAAGATTAGTATAAATAGTCAAAGCATTTCTACTGATTTTGTCGTACGGGCTAATTTGTCCTAGACATTACCACAATTACTTTAAGCTCTATCTCACATGGGAACTGGCCAGTTGTATGACGGTAAAATGCCGGGTGATCCAAAAGTCAGGACGAATTTTAAAAATAAATAATTCGAAAACGAATCAAGATAAAAAAAAAAAACATGCGTTTTGCACTAAACGGATGGAAAAAAAGCCGGGTTGTGTGTGGCAACGAAATAAAAATAGTTCTGTTGGCGACCAGCAGATAGCGATGTTAGATTTTTGATGTAGGATTACGCAAAGCAATATAAAAAGAAGCAATGGCAGCAGGTGATAGTGACAGTATGTCGAAGCAAACATCGTCGTGCTTAGCTTTAAAAATAAAGACCCTATCACACTTACTTCAATTTATATCCCACCCAGCTCAGACCCCACGCTATTTACCTTTTGATATCGAAAGCCAGATACAAATTAGTCCTAACCAAATAATTGCACGGGACTTCAATGCTTATCATATAAATTTGTGCTGTCAGTATAACAACACAAGAGGCGCATCTCTTTATAACCTCTGTAACAGAGCATCGACATTTTAGCCCCGACCTCACCCACAAGATTTGGCTATTATTCAGCAAGTACTATTGACCTGCTTCTCGTCAAACATTTTATACACTAATGGAAAAAAAATCCCAACACAAGGAAGGAGCTGTGCTAGATAAACAAAATTTGATAGGCATGTTTATACATCTGAAAGATGACGTCGATTCAAATTTCGAGCTACGCGCGCAAGTGTGGCGCTAGTAGCGACACTATGAACATGCAAATGAGGTTTGCTTTAAATAAGCGCTGTAAGGTTCGTGATCGTTATTTACAGTTGAGATTTGACGTAGTGGGTTAATGTTGGTCAAGGATGCCTCTGAGAAGACGAAGAAGCCATTATCAACAGCTCACTGAGTTTGAACGAGGTCGTGTTGTAGGGCTACGAGAAGGTGGGTTTTCTTTCCGCGATATTGCTGAAAGACTTGGCAGGAATCTATCCACTGTGCATAAGTATTGGCGGCAGTGGTCAAGGGAAGGTACTGCCTCAAGAAGACCAGGTTCTGGGCGGCCACGTGGTACTACTGAGAACGAAGACCGTCGTATTCGGCGTATGGCTGTGGCTAATCGTACTGCGTCTGCAGCTGAAATTCGAGCTGCAGGTGGCACCACAGTGACACAACGAACTGTTACAAATCGGTTACTTCAAGGACAGCTCCGAGCCATACGCCCTGTACAGTGCATTCCACTGACTCCAAACCACTGCCGTTTGCGACGTGAGTGGTGTCAAGCTAGAGCTCATTGGAGGACGGAGTGGAGATCTGTTGTGTTTTCTGATCAAAGCCGGTTCTGCCTTGGTCGCAGTGATAGCCGTTTGTTGGTTAGAAGGAGGCCAGGTGAACGCCAGCTAGTGACCTGTCTGCGGCCTAGACACACAGGGCCTACTCCTGGAGTTTTGGTTCGGGGAGCAATTTCGTATGACAGCAGGAGCACTCTCGTGGTTATCCCACGCCCCCTGACTGCAAATTTGTACGTCAATCTAGTGATACAACCTGTTGTACTGCCATTCATGAACAGCATTCAAGGGGGTGTTTTCCAACAGGATAACGCTCTCCCTCATACAACTGTTGTAATCCAACATGCTCTACAGAGTGTCGACATGTTGCCTTGGCCTGCTAGATCACCAGATCTTTCTTCAAACGAGCAAACATGGGACATCATTAGACGACAACTCCAGAGTCATCCACAACCAGCATTAACCGTCCCTGCATTGACCGCCCAAGTGCAACAGGCATGGAACTCCATCCCACAAACTGATATCCGACACCTGTACGACACAATGCATGCACGTTTGCATGCTTGCATTCAAAATTCTGGCGGTTACACCGGTTACTAATGTACCAACATTTCACATTTGAAATGGCTCTTCTCGCCACCTGTGATCTTGAAACTTTAATCAATTAAATATGTTACCTAGACAAATGTATTTCTAAAATTTCATTACTGCACAATAATTTTTTCTTGGTGTTGGGATTTTTTTTTTTTCCATCAGTGTATATCCACATGGAATTATTTCAATTCCAAAGCTCAGTTCTGACCACAACCCTGTCATGGTAAACTTCTTTATCAAATACACCATACCTGATAACAACAGCAAAAGCAAAACCAACTGGGATCTCTTTAAACATAACCTCTCCACAAGTAAAAACCTTGATTTCATAAAAATTGAAAACGAAAAACATATTAATGAGGCGGTTCAGAAGCTTGAAGATGTTATCATACAAAACAAGATCGCCGCATCTAAACTCATTGAAGCCAATAAACCATATTTCGACCCCCAAATTAAAAAACTCAATAGAGACAGGAACAACAGATTAAATAGACGAACAGCCAAACTCAATGATAAAATTGAACAAAATAATTTTACTGACAAAATAACAAACGCTAATACAGAAGATAATACAATTTGGGAACTTGTTCGTCCATTTAAAAGGAAATATAAAAATATCCCCCCCCCAACTGGTACTTACACTCTCGCACTTACTGACCAGGACAAAGAAAGCAGAAAGCCTTGAAAAACAATTTCAAAACAATGAAACCACTGGCACAGAAAATGAAAAAATGGTTATTGACAATGTAGCTCAATTTAAATTTTGCAAAAGTAGACTTAAGGAAATAAAGAAACCCCCCCCCCCTTTGCCTAGCGAAATATTCTTGGCTATCAAAAAATTAAAAAGCAAAAAATCCCCCGGTCAGGATGGCATCAACAATAAAATGCTCAAACACCTACCAAACAATATCATTTTTGAGATTACTGTCCTTATTTACAAAATAATCATTATTGGTTACTTCCCACAAAGGTGGAAAACCGCTACTGTCGTGCCAATACACAAACCCGGCAAAGACCCAACCGACCCGACAAACTATAGACCAATCTCCCTTCTCCCCTCAATAAGTAAACTTACAGAACAAATAACACTTAAAAGGTTAAACAATTTTCTTGAAAACAACAACATCCTTATACCAGAACAATTCGGGTTCAGAAAAAATCTTTCAACAACTCATCAATTATATCATGTTACTGAGTATATTGAAGAAGCATTCCAAAACAAACAAAATGCTACGGCGGTATTCCTAGACGTACAAAAAGCATTCGACTGAGTTTGGCGACTTGGTTTACTCTATAAACTAATCAATTACAACATACCCAATTACCTCATATAAATTATTTACTCATATTTAACAAATAGAAAATTCAAAGTTAGGGTCAAAACCGAACTTTCCTCCGAGAAAGATATACTTGCAGGTGTCGCCCAGGGGTCTAAAATTGGCCCAGTACTATTCTCGCTTTTTATAAACGATATTCCGAAGCAGTTTAATACGGTGTTATGTACTTTCGCCGATGACAACGCCATCCTTGCTAAAAACAAAAACCCCAATTATACCTAAATAGCTCTTAATAGGCATCTGGGTAAAGTGGAAGATTGGTTCTCGAAATGGAAAATCGCAATCAATGTTAGTAAAACAGAAGCAATTATTTTCAACAAGGCACCTGTTAATATTTCCTACCCCCAACTGAAAATCAATATCAAATATATCCCGTGGTCTCAGAGTTGTAAATACCTTGGCGTAATTCTTGAATGGAAATATAACCAGGAAACCTCGCTTCCTCTATACGAAAAACAAGTTCCGAGATCTCAAGCGTAAATTTTACTCCCTAATATCAAGGAACTCAAAAATGATTAGGGAAAATAAATTACTTATTTACACAGCCTATTTGCGTCCAGTACTAACAAATGCTTGTCCATTCTGGGGCTACGCCACCATAAGTAACTTCAAACTAATTAATCAGCAGCAAAACCAAATGATCATAAAGCTCCTAGCTACTTCTCCAACACGGAAATTTACAAAGCGATTGGTTACCCATCGCTCAAAAAATTCATAGTCAAATTTTCGACTAACTTTTACAAAAATCTTAACAACATCAATAACAAGGCCATTAATCAAATTCCTAAATATGACCCAAAACCGGGAATTAAAAGGCCCAAAAATGTTCTCCTTTAAACAAGTTTCTCCCTTTCTAATGTTAATCTGAAAAATAATACTACTTATTAATCCCAAACACCAGTCGTTGGACGAAACTAACCTGCTTACTCGCGGTGGCATGCCTACTCACTCCCGTCAATAGTATCAACCAATAGCATCACGTTCTACAATCTTCCACCACTGCTCAACCAATCACAATCATAGCTTCAACAGTTTCCTTCGTGCAAACAAGCCAAAATTCCACACTGAAATTTTCTAATATCCCATGGCAAAATATTAATCGTCATTGCTGTATCAGTCACAGTCATTAAGGGGATAATCCTCCACCGAGGATAGGTGCCTTGATAAATATGCCGTCGAAGTCGAAGGTAATAGTAATCGAAGCTTATATGCATCCAAATGATGTCCATAGTTGAGAAAGCCCTCTTAGTTAAACTGTATTATAAGAATTTGGAAAGTAGCATTGCGAGCATATCGCAACATGAAGGGTGTGCGAGATAGCAAACGACCAATAACGTCTTCGGCATTGAGCAAAATGATGAAGAAATTTGAAGCTACAGGTTCTTTGGCGTCATTTAAGAAGTGGACGTCCTTCAGCAACCGCTGTTGATGCCACGACAGTGGAGCAGACGATGCAATCCATGTCGGCGGTTTCTACACATGCGGAGTGCAGTGCTTGAGAAGTTTCGAGGCAAACAGGAGTGTCGTAAGGAAGGGTATGGGGAGCATTGCGAATAACTCTGAAACGGTATCCCTACAAGTTGCAACATAACCAAAATCAGAAGCCTCCTTGACTTCAACTTTTGCAAAGATTTTGCGAACTTGAAATTCAATAAGATGGAAGAGCAGCACGACTGGCTTCAAACTGTGCTTTGGACAGATGAACCGCATTTCACACTCTCTGGAGCTGCTAACACTCACAATTGTCGAGTGTGGACAACAGAAATTCCACATGCATTTGTTGAGGAACCCTTGCAACCGCCTAAAGAGACAGTCTGGTGTGGCTTCATTACTGGTTTCACAATTGGTCCATATTTTTCAGAGGAAGTCACACAGACGGATTTAAAAACAGTTTCTGTCACTGGTCAGCGATATGCAGCACTATCACAGAACAACATTATTCCTGAACTGTAATCGCGACAGGCACTCCAAACAGACCCCTTTATGCAAGATAGAGCACTACCTCAGATTGCCCTGCCTCTGTAACACCAGCTACGCTCACTATTTGGGGAGAATCGCATTTTCAGTCGATACTTTAATCACGCATTTCCTCCAAGATAACCCGATATGACACCCTGTGACTTTTGAATGTGGGGATTCTTGAAGTCGAAAGTATACCGCTACCAACCGGCATCACTAACAGCACTGAAAGATGCCATCCGCCAAAATGTGTCTGCCATAACGCAAGAAATGCTACTAAATGCTGTGAACGGTATAGTGACTCGTCTCACAGCTATACTTTTGAATGATGGACAGCACATTGAACTAATTAACAGTAATTAAGTTGACTTGAAAGTTGTCAACATTTTTTCATTTGTAAATCATCTTTTGATGAAACGGGCAGCCTGGAATTCGATTCTGCGGAAGGCCATGGCCCACCCTGGGCTGAAGCGCCACTGAAGAAGAAGAAGAAACTATAGTCATCTGTTGGTCGCCAACAGAACTATTATTGATTCGTTGCCACACAAAACTCGGCTTCTTTTCCATCCGTTTAGTGCAAACCTCATCTTTTTATCTTTATTTATTTTCGAATTATTCATTTTTAAAATTTGTCCTGTATCATCTGGTAGATATGAGACTTACTTGAAGAAGGTTGGAAAGAAATAAACGTAGACTTTCGTAGACAAAAATAACTTTTTTTTTAATTTACGGAATTCGAAAGAAAAAAAAATTTAAAATGATGTTGCCAACAGTTTTTAAAATATTAAACAAACAAACGCATTATTTACAATAAAATACCAAACGACTATTTAACAATTAAATATATATGAAATTAAATTATTAACAATTAACTAAAGCTTTAAAGGAACATTAAAATAATGAGTAAAACATATATTTGTACACGACACAGCTGCAGTGCTGGTGAAAGTGAGAGTGATTAAGACTCCATTTCTGATCACTTATAAATGTTTACACAAAAACCGTTCCGCAGTGGAGAGCCGCCACAATGGAAATAGTTCAAAAAAACTCCTGACACACCAAAACAATTATATTAGTATTTTGTTTTTGTTTGGGAACAAAAAAAAGGTAATATAATACAAATGTAAAATAAATAATTAGTATTCAATACGATTCCGAAGTAGTAGTATCAAAAAAGTTTTTGCCCATTATAAAAAATAAGATGCTAGATATACTTGAGTTCATGCTTAATATAAAAAACGAGATTGAATAATCTTTTCTGAATTTTCGTTCACGGCTGTTCTTACATTATCACTCATAACCCATGTTTTATAGCTTCCAAGGCGATTTATGTCCCATAACTAAAAGCCGCATGGTAATTTGAAATTTTATTCTCGATTGCTGTAACACGTACATACAGCACTGCATTCACACTGCAGCAGTCGATGGTGCAGTAGAGTAAAACTTTGTTTCAAACGGTAGTCTACCACCAACGCGTAAAAAGAATTTAAAAAAATTGAGACAGTTTACTGCTGTCTCTCCCCCCGATTCTCCTTATCTCAAACGTTAAGTAATGCATTTGATCTTGGCACTTGCATTGGTGGCGGATATATTTCTTTCAATTAACGACCAAATTTCTTTTTAATCAGAAAACTTTATATTCATTCTGGGCAAAAATGTACAGATCACAAACTATTGGAGCTACCAAAAATTACCATTATAGATTCAGAGTCAACTCAGTTTTAAAAAATGTAATTGTTACCTGAAACTAAAATAGGAGTTCAGGATAAAACGATTTGGGAAAAGTTCGAAATTTGGCAAAAAATGAACAATTAGTTCAAAAATTATAAAAAATTTCCTAAGATTTAATAAAAGCAGCATTTTTATTTTTGTCTCTTATAATTGTAGCAAAGACGAAGAGGCAGAAGATCTGACCTAGTGAGTTTGATCATAAAACTGGGTCATCTAATACTTCGTAGTCGAACCAGAGTTTCGTTTCCACTGCATATACTTTAAATCTGGATGTCAGTCAAATATACTTTACATCGCCAAATGAATACCCCCCCCCACGCATGCACACACAATGGCATGGCAATTTAGGCCCATGTCATCTGACATACTATAAAAAATTATTTTCTCTAAAACGTCAGCGTAATTAAAAATATGACTTCAGTTGTAATTCAAATATTAGAAAAATTGAGAAATGGAAGAATTAACTGGAAAAACTATCGATCTTCGGTGAGTCTACATTTTTAAAAAATCAAAAGCTACTGTAACTATGATCGCACATACAATTTAATGGCTAATAAACCTGAACGTCACGTTTGTACGCTTTTATTGAACAGTAAATTCATACGAAATATTTGTTGCTAAATTTCGGATCTAACAGATGTCTAAAAAAGTTCTGATCAACAAATGTCTAAAGAGTCTGTAACGAATTGATCCAGTATCTGCCATCACAGCCGATAGAGGACGCCCCTATATTGACTGTGATTAACATTATGGTGACGTCAGATGGAATTCGGCTGCAGTGTGGATCGCGAGTCTGCGAGAGGACGGCGAGATATGCCTATGTTAGTATGGATATGGATTTAGAAGATGATTATGAAAATGAAGTTTAATTAGTGTATTGTATGAATTCCTTCTTGTTTCTTTGTTTGTAAATGTTTTATGTTTGTGTGTATTGTCCAACTGTGATGTTACAAATAAAAAAATTTAAAAGACAAATTTGGCCTAACTGCACATATCAAATTTGATGACTATCACAAGTCATAACAGGCTACAACAAAGAAAAGGGGGGGGAAAAGCAATATTACAATTTAACACAAGCATTTTGAGTAAGAGTTCATAATTTTTCAATTTAATCCCTCAAAATGTATTTGACAAAGTAAAATATAGCCCCCAAATGTTGTAAATAAGAATATGGTTCTGACAGCGATATGAATTTATAATGGACGTGAGAAACGAATTTTGATTAACTAGCTGAAAAATGTTGAAAATTAAAAGGAAAATTATACTTTAAAACACAAAATGATTATTCACTATATTTTACTACAAAAACTTATCTTTCTTCGATGAATAGCACTGATTTAAAAAAACACCCTGTACTTCTTCAGGGGAGAGCGATTATCTAAGCTTGAAAAACAGAACCGATTTTGATATAATTTTTGATTAGCACGCCGTTAACACAATACTCATAAAATGTACACATTCGTTTATTCAACAACTCATAAAATGTAGACATTCGTTTATTCAACAAAGTTTTTTTTTTTTTTTTTTTTTTTTATCGTTTAAAATTAATCCTGCTCAGCATGAAAAAAAAATTCAAAGGATGACTCTTCTTAGCACCGTTTTCTCTTTCCGTTCGAAAGAAAATAAATATTTACCTAGGTCACTGAACTCAGAAAATTGGGACACTTACTTATAACTAACCTTGAATATTTGAGTTTGCCAAATGAATCATGTTTTAAAACATGACAAATTAAAAAATGATTGTTTACAAATTATCTCTTGCTTCTCTTAGTTTATTCTGCCTTAAAGTGCTTTGCTCGGCGTTTCAAATTTGAAAAATATTCCAATACATTTATGTTATACTCTATTATTTATTTTTACACAGTCAAATCATACGATTGAGCCTCGGTATCTTTCCTAGGACAGCAGCGAGTTTTCTTTGTTATTAAACGATTCATCCCTCTTCTTTTTTTTCCAGTTACTGCCTTTACTTCCTCTTTATTCTTTCACTGGCAGGTGGTTTTTTTTATTATTATTATTCAACGATAATAAAGGCGACAGCAAAGGAATATAAAGTTAGGTAAAAAGAAGGAGATGGATGGATCGTTTTGGATTTTCAAAAATCCACAACAGTCCGGATTGTCATATTTCAGGGTGAATAAGGAAAAATTTGGATTATTTACAGAATTAAAAAATAATTTAATTTATATATTAAAACATGTCAGCAGAGAATACGAAATTAACTCTCATTTGTAGTTGCCAAATGTTATGTTAGTATAAATGTATAAAAGGAAATTTAATGCAATTGTATTCCTGAGATTTTCATGAAAATAACTCGATGGAATATATTTATTACTATCCAAATTTGTTATCTAATTCATTCGACTAGTTCATTGGTGTGTGTTTTTTCAGACTGTCAACTTATTAATAAAGTACACATTTTTAAAAAAATTCATCTCGTTATTACATAAAATTGAAAAACGAATTTAATTGAATCGGTTAACGGTAAATTATGGCTCAAGCAAATTAAAAAGTGAATTAACTAATAAATTAATAACTGTACGTAAATAAAGAAGAAATTAAAGTCCTACTAGTGTTAAAATTCGAATTCCTTTTATTAATCTTAATTTTAACACAAATAAAAGCAAATGGTTTAATGTTCTGGTGAATAAATTTCGTCATAATATTAAAAACAGATTAATTTTTTTTTAATTTAATTTGATACTCACTGAAAAAGAGAGCAGAAATTCATGGAAATGAATCTGATATCATTAAAAAAGTAATGTTTTGAATTATGAGATAATGCAAAAACCAATTCTCTGAAAACAATTTTGGAAGATATTAAAATCAATTTCCATAGGTAAGTGAAAGCTTATTTACTTATCCGACGATGATTAAAATATTAAATGCCACGATTTCGGCCTGACATTTGAATTATCTATCTAATTATATAACTTCTTTTTTGTTATCTCTTAATTAAAAGATAGAAGGGACTATCTATTTAGATAAATGCTTCGGTATAATTAAGATATAAAATCTGAACCACATGTGAGTTATGTGGCAATCAACATTTTAAGCCCATTTTTGTGTTCGATCAAACCTCTTGTTTGATATCTAATTATAGCACGGTTTGTTTTGCACCTTCTTTCTTCTAACTGAATGTGGAACGAACTTTCGCCCAAGCATTTCTAATGATATTTTCCAGCTCCAGTTATTAGTTAAGCAAAGAAAAGAAAGAAAGTCGAATTAAGAGAAGTAAAAACGTTCAAAACAATCTGAAATGTATTATTTATATTGGATTGTTGCTTTACATACGTTAATACGTTAATGCTTAATACGTTACAAGAAAGATTTCTGCAACATGCATGTCTGCGAGGTGATTTATGCATAAATAGATTTTATTTCCTCAAAGCGGATAATTTTTTAATCTTCTTACATTTCACAATATAATCCAACCACTTTTTTAAAAAAAAATATCCTTAAAATAATTTGATACTGTAAGGAGAGAAGAGAAGATGAAGACTGAAGAATAATGAAAGCTACAGACCTGAGTCTAGTAATCACATAAAAGCCAGCAGCCAGTTATTTGAGAAATAAGCTGTTTTATAAAAACTATATCGAAAGATTTAGGTCCATTACCCCACATTCGGTGCTTTGGTTATTTAGCTTAACCTCTAAATAATCAAAAATGCTTCATTGTTATTGCCTGCATTATATTTAGAAAATCATCAACATATCTTTCAGTGAAATTCTAATAAAAGAAAACAGATGTGAATAAATGCAGATGAGTTTCCGTTGAAATAAAGCAAAAGATAAATTAAAAAGAAATAATTGAAAACCAAGAAAAGATGGGAAAGGAATTCAGTAAAGCAGTGGTTTAATTAAGGTGGAGCAAGGGGATTAAGATAAGCCTATCGCTAGTCTTAAGGAGTGTTGCGGAAGCAACTTAACTGCCATTTATTGGGTTGTTCGGAAAGTCATTTCGTATTTTTTTGTCAAAATGAAAAGAAATTTTCGTTTAATGAATAAATTATTTATTAAATTATAAAATTGCCATTCTGGTCTAATATCTTTTGCCATATTTTTGGTAGTAACATGATTACACGCTCATAAAAGTTTTGGTCTTTGCTGTAAAAAAAAACTGATCGAGGTGCTTTTTGGCCTCCTCATTTGAAGGAAAAATTTTGCAAATCAGTTCTGGTACTGATGTACTGTTAACACATCTTCTCCACACATATTGGCTAATTTATTTCTGGCTTGAACAGCATTTTTACCTTTTATAGCAAAAAAGAAAAAATGACGAAAATGCTGTTTATTGCTCTCCATATTTAAAAGGGCACCATCCAAAAACTACTGAGAAGAATCAGCTGCACTTTTTCACACTCAAGCCTTGCTATATCAGCTCTTAAAACATAAAATGATTTTGCGGTTTAAGTATGAAATTGGGTGCGAAAAATGCAATTAAATCCTTTGTCAGGAAAAAACGAAATTACTTTCCGAACAACCTAATATTTATCACCTTTTAAAGCTAAATATGATGATCAGATGAAAAAGCAATACAATGGCCCTAACCCCATTCAGCTTGACTGTTATGCCAGAAATGACTATTTGGGCAAAAAAATCTTGTTTTCCCATGGGCGTCACTTACTACGCCATAAAGCCCCCCCCCCCCCCCCCCCCAAATTATCGGTAGGAGGGAGAAAATTATTATCGGTGGAAGGGTGGTCGATTATCAGACATTTTCGCTTCAAGGCGATGCAGTACATTGTAAAAACAATGCATTTTAACCAAATTTTTTCTTTAATTATTTCAAATTTCAATTATATGAGTAGAATCTATATAATATGTATCATACAGATTGTATTCATTAATATATAATATCAGAATGCTTTCTAACATTTTTGATGAAGTTTTGACTGTTATTAAAGTATTTCTCAGAATTCCTATCAATAAATTAATGGTTTAACCTTTAAATTTGACATAAATAAGCTTTCAAATGAACAGTCGCAAAAATAAAATAAAAGCCATCCAACTTTATTTTAGCATCGTTCACCGTACTTATTATATATAAATAAAAAAAAGGGTATCATTTGAAAGGGCTAAACGTAATCTGAAAGATTCTTGTATTAAAAAAATCGTAAGAGCCAGTATATATATTGAAATAAGAGCATACTTCTAAACTTCCATCGGCAACGGTTATTCCTAGAAGCAAAGTTTTAGTTTAGGTCGATTCATTTCGAAATTACGAAGTAACAAAATTTTAATACCTTAATGTTGAAATTAAATTTTGAACTTCTAAACATATTTTAAAAACTTATAAAGTTATTGACCTAAACTCTTTTTGTTACGAAAATATAAGATATTCTACACATTTTGCACATCAGAGCACAATTTTCAATATCAGAGCATAGAATTGATCCAGAAACCTATCAAAATTTGAAACTTAAAAATAAATTTGAAAATTTACAAGATAAACGTTTTGTTTCTTTTTTATTTTCATTAGTGCAACTGATTTTCCGGCTTATATTATATTGTACGTTTGGGAGACATCAGAAACATCTTCACCCAAAAATAGAGAACATGAAATTATTTTGAAACCAAATATAGGTTATTAGGGGGGACATAAAAAAAATCTACAACTCAAGAGCATTTTCAAGCGCAAAAATATTATTGACCCTACATAAATAGTTTACAGACATCATATTCATTATTAATAGATGTAGCATGTTTAGAAAAAAGAGAACTTATTTTAAAAACGCTGAGTTCATAATAAACGCGCCATCTTCATATAAAAATGGCAGAAAGGTACATAAAAATTGAACAACTTAAATCGGCGCTCATGAGTAACAAAAATTGAATATCAGTTTAATGTCCTTTCTAGCACTCGGCAAACTAAAAGTGTATATGTAGAAACTTATATTCCATGCTAAATAAAATAATTCACAAAAAAGAAGTGAATGTTTGAAACGAAAATATAAACGTATGGATAAAAAGACAGCTGTCACTAGTGTTTTGTTTGTTTGTTTACTGATGAGTAGACTGATAATTTTCGATATCCAAACAATTTCTCAAAATTTGAAGAAATCTGAAAATTCAGCAGACTGGAAAGTTTGATGACCACAGCGGCATAAGAAATGAGTGCTAGTAATCTGTTTGACAGCAGAAAAATAATTAGAGAAAGAAGTGAAAGCGTAAAAGGTGTGAAAAACACTAAGTGTTACGTCTAAAAACATGACCTTGTTTCGAAGAAAGACAATTCGAAAATTATACTAAAGCACTTGTCAATGGTTGAGAATTGTTAATTTTTAAGCAAATTTAAAGTATTTATACCTACATTGACTATAATTCAGTAACACAGAGCTAATGTGGGAAATAACGGTGTTTGAATTACAAATAAACAATTAGCTTTTAATTCTGCACATTATAATTTCATAGTTAAGCGCGAAAGCAATTTCAGGTTTATATGAAGTTAAAGGAGCAAGAAATTAAAACTTAGGCAGGATTCCCAAACTTTTTTGATTCCAACTTCCCCTGCTGAATCTCAGTTTTTCCAATGGCCTATAATGAAATTTCCTTTTGTTAAACAACAAAATATTTTTCATAGTTAGATTAAAAAAGCACATTTTGGATCACATAAAAGTGAATAGAAGGAAGTTCGATTAATATTATAATCAGTTAGAAAGGTGACCATTTTGGATCACATAAAAGTGAATAGAAGGAAGTTCGATGAATATTATAATCAGTTAGAAAGGTGACCCTCTTGACTGCTAGATATTGTCACATAAAATCCAACTTTTGACAGCTACATTCATTACCTTATCCACATTTACTTTCACGAAATGCTGATTTGATACCAGTAACTCCTTTTCTCAAAAATAAGAAGTAACAGAGGAATTAAAAATGTCTTTTACTGAAAACAAAAATTATTAATTCTACATCATAAAATGAATCTTTAATTTTAAAATCAAGAATCAATGAAACTAAAAGAAGTGATTAAAAAGCTATGAATTAAAGCTACGAATCTGAATTAAAAATATAAATAAAATTATGAAAAATGTATTTTTTGAAGTACCCATGTGAAAAGGATAGGACTACCCAGGGTAATGCTGAACATACTTTGAGAGCACGACTAGTTTCTCAGTCACTTTTTTATGGCAAGTACCTTTTTCCCATTCTCAATCAAAGTAGGATTAAAAATGAGAAAGAATTTTAAGCATTTAGGGGAAAATATATTTTTATAATTTTGCAAATTAAGGATTTTGTTTTTCAATTTTTAACAAATTATTATGTAAACCTGAAAAACAACAAATTGAAACATAACGCAAAAGTATACTATATACTACAAGTCAATTACTTAAATCACTTAATTGTTAGAAACAACGAATCATTAACATGTTTGGGCAATTCATAAGATGTGAAAGTGTAATTTCGATTTTGGCTGTTTAATATCTAAGAGTTCAAATCATTAATTTTATATGTTCTCCAACGATAATACCCTAGTTTGGGAGTGGGAGGTGATTCTGAAAAACTGGAAGACAGTTTCAATAAAGAAAATGCATGTTGTTATAGCGTGAGATAAAAATAAAAGAGTAACATAGTTTCAAGACTTTAACGTTATAGCCATACAGCAAAGTAAATTAAAATAACTATCTGAATTATTAGCAAATGAAGGAGGTTTAACTAGAAGCTTAGATGATTTACCTCGTGGCTTAAGGTAGGGGAGTCAACAGAATCTGGAACACCAACCAAATGTATTAGCACAACAGAATACCCAGGATATCTCCGTTTAGGGAAAAGTCTTTTTCTTACCCAAGATTTTAGCAGATGGTTTGAGCCTGCAGATGTTATGAACTTGGAAGCATTCGCTTCAAAAATAAAGGAGGTCACAAAGAAAGTAGAGATGGCTTGCGTTATTTATGCTAGTTGCCCTGGGGCCAAGAAAAGAAATAACGCGGATTGGACAACCTATACCGTCGAAGGTCATTTGTTCATCTTGAGTTTCTATTCGTTCAAAATAATTCTAGAAGTATATTTCATTCTATGCAGGAGTTGGCAAAATTTTTCTTGCGAAAGAGTTGATGAAAACTGGGTCCTGTTGGAAAAGCTTAGCCAACGCCCTACAAATGATACCATTCAGAAGATGAATGTAGAACTCAACTGAGAATTGTTAGAACTAATAAAACTAAAATTTTCGTTCATGAGAAATGAATACTGCAGAATTAGTTTTAAGAATATGAATCAGCAAAAGAAAGTTTTAAAAACAGAGTGCTGATACTGGTGACGAATTAGAGATGGTAACTAACTGTCTTTGATTATCAAACATGTATTTATAAGTATTCTATTATTTTGATTTGTCAGAGAACTTTTTGCGTATGCCATGCAACTTCAAACCCGTTTTGGTAAATTAATTGGTTTGTAAGAAATTGGTGGATTATATATTTAAAAAACTATAAAGAATCAACCAATTTTGAAAACTAACTCCTATCTATTTAGAAAACTAATACCATATTTAATTCTTTCAATACAAATTTATCTCGATTCTTATTTTTATTAAAACCATAAACTGTGTCTAGATTAGAAAAACAGAATAAAAGTTAGGAGGCGGGGGGGGGGGGAGAAAAATTATTAAGAATCGAAAAAAAAATTGTTGTAATATTTGATTGCTCAGTGAGTACTTGGTTGTACTCCAAAGGAACAAATCAATAAAAGTAGGCACTTTAATTGAACAAACAGTATATACGATACAAAAAGATATGACTGATAGTGGATATGAGATGCAGTAATGGCATGTGAATTTAGAAATATTGTTGTCAGTAATTTCTTTACAGAAATTCAAAACAATAAAAAGGAACATTTCACTGACATTCTTTGGGTTACCTCTACCACCCCTTCACCCACCCACCCACTCCCCACACACATATAAAAAACTTTACTATTCACAATAATTGAATCTCCTATAAAAGTTTTACATTTTTGTTGATTATAATTATTATTAATTGAAGCTGCGTAGAAAATGGTCTAGTTAAAAATATAACCAATGACGAAAAATGTTAACTTGTAAATTAACGGGAACTCACTGCATCATAAAATCTTTATAATATAAAAATTCATCAACGGACGTAAATTTTAACATAATATTATCAGTGATGGTAGATTAACACAATAAATTACGGACAAAAAACTATTTCATGGGTCGGAACCATGAAACCAGGTTTTATTAGAGTTGGAAAAACGAAAACAAGAACACATCCGTTTCGTCCATTTTACCGAATCATTACTTTACCTTCTTTCTGTTTTAATGCCATGAGCATTCCCAACTTTTTACTGTTTAAAAATTTGAATGATACACAGTGCACACCTCAAATACTATTTGTAGGAGAGGAAAAAAAATGATGATCCTTCCTGTCACTACTAGTACTAGGACAAAACGTTTTGCTTCAAATGAACAGGTATTTAATCTGAGTGCAAGTATTTAGACACCAAGATTAAACAAGCAGCCCAATTATAGTATAAACATTAACATTATTTTTAAAAAGAGGTATTTGATAAGACTGCAGAATGGTTAAAATAATAATTATTTGTCAACAACCAAATATTTAAAAAAGTTATCAGAAAAATCTACCTTCTAATGTCATCATTCGGTCAGCAATAATTTTGTAAGTTCTGTGAAAAAAATTTGACAGGAGGGAATCATTTTAAGCAACATCCTTTCGTATACACAAATGCACGATAGTCGTGTATAATATGATTAACCACGTAATTTTTCAAATGACATGGTTCGAATCAGATTGCTTTCACTTATTCTCTTTCGTAATTAGAAAACATTTATTTGTTAGAATACAGCATTTTAAAACACTCTTAAAATTCCGTGTAATTTGAATTAGGAAAACATTATGAATATAGACATTCTGAAAGTTGGCCTAGGAAAAATATTATAAATTCTTAATTATCATCATTAGTACTGACGGACGCATAACTTGTTTATACTAATTACTTAAGAAAATAAATGAGAAAAAAGTGTGGGTTTTCCCTCTTATTTCCTACAGAATGTATATCTATCACTTTAATATTTGGTATAAGCAAAACATTTTTATAAAATTGCCCACTGATTACCAAACCATAATAAAGTAGGTGCATTAACATTTCATCATTCTAATAATCAGAAAAAAATCTCTAAAAACAATCTCAAAAAACTCTAGTACTTATAAAATTCACAACATTCCTAAGAATTCAGAAACTACACATCACAACAACAATAAAACTGACTCGCACTGACTTATTGAATTTAAAAAATATCGAGTAAAATACATTCAAGTGACAGAATGCATTAAAAAGAAATAAGGTACACTAGATTACACTCAATAATCAGGCAACTCAATATGATTTCAAATTAATTCACAGATTGCTTTTGATTCATAGAGTCCATATATCTCGTTAGTGATTCAGGATGGAAAATTAAATTATTCATCTGTATGCATGGCTACAATTATCGCAACAATAACTGTATGGCGGAAGTATATATGAACTAGTAACAAATATAAATGAGAAATAATTGTGGCTACCAAAAATTCTTAGCTAAAAAAAAATTCAGACTATAATTAAAATACAGGGTTGCCACTGAAAACTGGGGAAAAAATCCCTGTGTTTTTCCTGTACGAATATTCAAAATACGAGGAAATGCGCAAATAGCACTCATGCTAGTTATAATGCAACATGATTTTAAGGAGGGGAAAAAGCAAGGAAAGGAAGCAACAACTTAACATTCAAAATAATAGCATATTAAAAGAAGGTTTAGTTTTACATACAGGAAAAAAATTCTTTACTTATTATCTAGAATTTAGCAAGACAAAATTTGCATATTAAGGAGGAGAGAGAATGCAGGCTATAAGGCCTCTCATCATCTTTTATTGTACAGGATGCGTAATGAGAAACTCAAGCAAAAATTAAGTACTTTTCAGCACTTTTTAAGCATCTTAGCCAAAAAAAATAATTATGCACCTTTGTATAAGTACGCATACAACACTGCGTATTTTCTAAGCATAGGATTTTTCTCTGTTTTATAATAATGCAGTTTTTAATTTTAAAAATGTAATTAATTTTAAATTCTTAGTCTTTCAATATTAACATTTATTTCTCTATTTGCATAATGTTATCTACAGTAAGATTAGGTTGTTTTTTTGGGGGGATGAGTAAACAAAAACATAGAAATGATCACAAAAATGAAAAAATTATCAACAAAAAATTAAATGAACGTTTATAAGATTTACAATAAAGATCTATGAACTTTTTAAATATTTCTTAAAAATTAATACGTTACCAATTCATTTAAATAGATACAACATTTCTGAAAATATTGATGCATGACCAAAAATTTTGTATTTGACTTGATATATGCAACAATAAATAAGATTCAACATGAATGGGCTATCCATGGCATGGAAAAAGTAAATTTCCTCCAGCACTAACTCATTCTATTTAGTAATTTCATTTGCAGTCTTATAAAGCTAAGAACTAAAGCATTCCTACGACTAATATCATAAGACTTGTATAACTGTCATGGTAGAACAATTGTAAATAGTAACAATAGTAAATTAATGGTAGAACAATGCCTTGATATATATATATATATATATATATATATATATATATATATAGTGAAGAAATAAAAATGCTTTAACAAGTTTTTATAAGTCACGGACACGAATGAAGTAAAAAAAAAAATAGCTCTGTAATTAGAAGCAAAATGAAAATAAAGCAGCAGAAGAATCACCCTGAAATGCTATTGCATACTACCAAAAAATACCTTGCATGTCATTGGCGTATAATAATTATTATATATTAACCTTAGGCATGAATTAAACATTTTTACTGATTCTATCATGAGATCCTTGGCAAGTGTTTTAACGATTAACCTTTGGCATGCGATAGAAAGTATTCGAAAAGCGAATGTAGATTTCTGACGAATTTTTTCCGACTGCTTGAAATAAAAATTTAACTCAAAACTACACTCGTAGTCAGAAAATCACATATGAAACTTGATATTAAAAGCATTGCATTTCGGAGTTACTGGGCTTGCATGTTGGAGAAGTACAGACCGACAGACAGTGAACCCCTTATAGATTTAGCTCCAAATTTTATAGATGTTAAATCTGTGTACTTAATTTCTTCGTCTTGTAGTTATCATCTTTATTCGAACAGTCGGACGAAGACTTCCTGTAAACAGATATTGCTCAATTTGAAACTCCGCAAATTTGGTATCAAAGCCGTATGCTAAATTTCATCCGTCTAACTCAGTGTTTTTGTGTTGTCTTTGTCAGACAGACAGACATTTCCAAAAGTGTTTTTTCGAATTCAAGGAGATTTGGAACGTGGAGGTTCATCTAAATCTCGAGTTCGAATGTTTTGATGATTACAATAATTTCTCTATACTTCGTATATGAAGTATCTTTTTAAAATGCTTTCTTTTTCTGCGGCCAGCATGAGACAATACACAAAATTGCTTAATTTTTTTTAATTATACAAAACGAAGAAATTTATTCTACTGCTATTATTAATTAATAATTGCTTTAAATTTTTTTAAATATAAATAAAAGGCATTTTTCTTTTTTTACTGCAACTTTTAACAGCTGCAGAATAAAGTAATTCAACAATTTGGTGAAGCAATGATATTATTAAAAATTTCATATAATAGCCAGCGGGAGTGGTTTTACAAAAACTTTCTCGCATAATCTCTAATAAACTTGTCATGCCAGCGATCGCATTGCATGGCATTGGCTTACAATAGTTAGGAATATTAACTTTGACATGAATTTAGCATTTCTACTAAGAATTTCTCTATGTGCCATCCTTAGAGAATAATTTGGTGATTAACCCCTGACATGCGTTAATAGGATCCAGAAATCGAATCTGTGTTTCAGACAAGCTTTTCTCAACAGATTGAAATAAAAATTTGACAGAAAATGGAACTTGTAATCGCGCTATCAAATTTGATATATTTAAATCATCGCGTCTTTGAATTATCGCATTTACATGTTTCTGAAAGTACATACCAAAAGAAGGTTAATCCCTCTTTGGATTTGGCTCAAAATTGGAAAGGTGTCTAGATGTTAATTCTGTATATCGAATTCTAACTAGCTAGTTGTTAGTCCTGTATATCGAAATCTATCTAGCTAGCTGTTAATTCTGCATATCGAATTCTATCTAGCTAGCTATCTTCGTTTTCTAGTTATCGTACTAACAAACCGGCAGGCATTCAACTCATTGTTTTATTTGGTTCAAAATTCAATAAGTGTCTATATTATAAATGCTAAGATAAATATTAATACATGCAGCGATTTTTACCTATCTAGCTCTCTCCGTTTTGTAATTATCATCTTAACTTACAATTGACAGGTCGGGCAGACGCTTCTGAACACACTTTACTCAAAATTTCATAGAAATCTGCACAATAGGGGAAAAGACTGTATACAAATGTTTGTAGTCTAGCTCTCAAAGCGTTTTTGAGTTATCTTTGTTACAGACAGGCGGACATTTTCCATTGTTTTTCCCCCCTCCCTTTTTCAACTTGGGCAGATCTAAACCGTGGAGATTCGTCAAAATCAGGTGTTCGAATTTTTTGGCGATTACCACACTTTCTCTATACTAAGTATACGAGAACGTATAAATAAAAACTGTATCCAAAATTAATTTTTCAAAATTTTTTAAAACTAAAGAAAAAAAATACTTTGATTCAAAACACATTCTTTATAATTGTTTTTTTAAGCCTTTAAAATGCTTTTTTTTTTTTTGCCATAATATGCTTTGATGTTATGATGAAAGCGCTTTAAAATCTTTTTGTTTTTAAATTTAATTTCGAATTTTAAAAAATTGAGAGATTAGTTCTTAGTGAGCCTCTAATGTCCCAAAAACAATTTCCCAAATTTCGTGCTTCTAATTTCAATTGGTTATGCTGCGCGCTGCTCAACACAAACCTTTATATATAAAGAGAGATTTCAATGGGGGAAAAAATTTCCTATAGTTATAAAAAGTTTCCTACTTAAAAATAAAACATTCCGATAGTCATCAAAAGAATTTTAAAAATCGTTATAAAATTATAGAAACTAAAATATGGAAAAATATAAGTACTGAAGAGCTTTTTTTTTCCTTTCTTCAAAAAATTTTAAGTACCTGATCCAGATCCAGCAGTTTATTTTTCTTAGTCAAAACTAAAATTTGGCAAGATTGTCCCAACAAATAATTTTCAAATGGATGGGTATATTCAAAAAACACCACGAATTATATCATGAACATTAAAAATTTAAGGATTAAAGTTAAAATTTGATCACATTAGATTTTACGCGATTGATTATCGTAATTACATACCGCAATTAATTACAATTTAATATAGTGCAGCTGAAAATCTGTAATAAGTCGTTCAAGCAATAGTTCCAAAATGACATATTAATGAGAATGATGATCGAACATGCAAGCGTTTTTAAAGCAGCTTCTCCAATGTTCTATACATCTTTTCGGCGCACCAAATCCATCCAGCTATTTTCTTATTTTCTTTTGATCTGACCTATCTGCATATTCTTCTTTAACAAGTTTGAATAAATACTTATCAGGTAAAAATTGAATAGATTCTTCAACATCTAAAACTGTAGTTCGAACGCTTTTCAAATTGCAACAAGTATGACACAGTGCGTTTTTCGGACTGCTCCTTCCAGATAACTGTTTTAGTATTTTAATAAAAGATAATGCACATTGTTAAAGAAAAATTGAGTAAAAAAAAAAAAACATTCAACATTATCTTAACATTTGCTGGAACCCCTCGATTCCTCCTCCAAAATCTTCCTTTTCTTTGGTTTCCTTTTTTGATGCATCCAGTAAACAAGTCTTTATTATCATGGTTTCGAATTTTATTCAATTTGTGGGGTAACAAAACAAAACGCAAAGTTTTTTTCGTTCTTCACGAGAAAATTAAGCACTTTCAAGGTGCTTAAAAATGGTTTTCAAATTTAAGCTGTTTCCATGACGCTACGCACCTTGTGTAAGTCACAAAATTAGGGAATCGGGGGAAATAAAAACACAAAATATTTTTTTTATTATCACGATACAAATTATTTAATGATCACTTAACAAAAAACTTTACAAAGCAAGATTTTTTTTTATTTATTCCTTTTTGCCAATTCAGGCATTTGAGCATTAATTTCTGCAGATTTTTCAGACTTCAGTTTAATGAAGCTAATGAACCTAAATCCGTAACAAATAAGGGAAATTTTTGTATGACCTAATGTACATTTTTCAGCTATTTCACTTTTAATGTATGCTCATTAAATGTGTGTGTTCATGTGAAAAGGACGAATGTCACGCAACAAGTTTAATGCCATAAAAATTGAAATTATTTTTAAACTAAAAGGTTCCAAATCGGTTTCTTTTCGGACATAAAATATGCCGCATCATCTTTTCCTAAATTCCTTTTAGATACTACATCAATGACGACTCTTTTGAACTGGCACTCAGTTTTGTATTCCTACAAGATTGCGTTCTTCTTTTGACATGACTAAAAAGTGCCTGTTTTCCCATATTACTTTGGCTTATTGTTTTCTTACAAAGAGAGTACGCAATAAATAGCTTGAGAGGAATTCTCGAACCCATTCTGAAAAATAAACAAACCGTTTAAAATCTCAGGTATGGTAGACTAAATACCACAGCACTTTAGTAGATTGAATGTTGCTAATCCTGCTCGAACAGGAGTCGGCAACCTATTGAAACGGAAGAGCCAAAAGCAACAATTGACAAAATTTTCCAGTTTTTAAAGAGCCACTAAAAATTTTCAATTTAATTGAATGGTATTTGCTTATATATATTTGATTTAAAATAAACAGCTTTAAATACGGAATAATCTTTATTCACATATAAAAACACAAATATAGATAGTTACATCACTGAGAGCATTGGCTTTGCATGCCTTTTGATAGTTTGATTAAATCTGGCTTATAACCTATTGTTTTAAGTTTCATCTACGACTCTAGATTTTTATTTGCTACTTCTAAATTTACTTTTTATTATATTCATGCAAGAGAAAGCTTGATCACACAAATATGTCGACCCGAAGATCTTCAGTATTCCATATGCCAACTTCACCTCACTGTAGAATTCTGGAACACAATTCCATGCATCCAATATGAGGGCCACAACTCGCGCAATTTTTTTTAGAGCTATCCACTTGTCCTGCGCGATGTGCATACATTTATGGGACCTCTAACTCTTTCAACGTGCTATTGAGTTATGTGAATTTTTCCACTCTACAAGTCTTTGGTTTTTAAATCTAGAAATTGCATTTGAAGCGAACCAGTATCAATTCCAAATGTATCAATGTTGATCTCATTTGTATTTGTATTTAGAGGATCTACAATGAACGCGAGAATACTTTTGTCTGTTTTAAATTGCTAGAATATCTCAACGATTCGATTCAAGTTTTTTAAAGTTTATGGTGAAGTAATTCGTGTCAATAGTTGCATTAGTCTCATCGCGATATTCTTCAACAAAAAGAAATAATTTTTTTCCCGAAACAAACTACTTCTTCAAGCAAGGTGTAGGCTGGGTTGCCCTTTCCTTGCAGTTTTAGGTTTAGTTCATTTAGTTTCATTGTGGTATCTACATGAATTTGAATTTTTGCAGCCATTTGTTTTCTTCCAATTCGAGATGTTCAATGTTTTTTTTCATTAAGGATGTCATATTAAACGTAATGATTTGTAATTAACGTTTATGCTAATAGAAGCTGTTAAGAGATTAGGTACTTAAAAATATTTTTTCAAATTTTTAAGGATTTTGATAAGTTTATTCGTATGGAACAGGAGACACACCAAAAGAGCTGCAAGTTGCCGACCCTTGTGATAGAGGAATGTATTTTATTCTATTTTGAGTAGTTGCAGAAGTCTCGCGCAATCTCATTCCCTACAATTCGGAAAATTTATGGAAAAGGAACTGTCTTGCCAATCGGAAGTGGAATGATCTATACAAAAAAGGGGGAGATAAGAGGGGAGCTTCCGTATTAACAATCGCGACTGGTATTCTTTCATTTTTGGAAGCTATGACTACGATCTTTTATTTTTGCAATCTTAAGAGATCGGAATTATTAGAGTGGGAAAAAATAACTAAGAAACTTAAAATTCCCTATATTTTCCCTGTTTTTATGAAAATTTTCAAATTTCCCTGCATTGTCCCAACTTTTTTAGACGATTTTCAAATTCCTAGTGTATTCTCGTAGGCGTGGCAACCCTGGATAAAGTATAAGAATTTTTGAAACATCCTGTACAATTGCCTGCGGTCAAATTTTTCAATAAACAAAAAAAATCAAGCCGACGTCCTGGCATATGGGTATCGCGTCTTCCTGGTGATCTGGGCGTCCTGAGTTTGAGTCCCGGTTCGGGCATGGTTGTTCTTCATCTATTCTATCTGTGCGATGTGTGAATGTGCCCCCCCCCATTGTAAAACGGGGCAGTGCAAAAAGGGGCTGTGGTGCGAGAGTAGATAAGATGTACTCTTGGCTCTAGTAGGCAGTACTAAAAATAAGAGACGCACTACCAGCTTAAAATCGCTGACTTTGTCAGCGGGCTTGCCCATGGTAAATGCCATTAGAAACATCAATTTTCAAAAACATGTCATCACTTGTGATAATAATTCACATAACATAGCATTCATAATAAAATTTCTTTTTAGTTATTAAATGATGATTAATTTTGAAATCTAGGTTTCCTACTAAAAACTACACTTGAAGCAGAGAATTCCACCCCCAATTTGCTAGATGCAATAGCAAAATTTTCTAAAAACGAAATGGATTCGCTAGAATAAACAAATCTACCAGACACTGGATGATTTTGAATTAACGAAGGAAAAAAAAAAGTAAAATTGCTCATGTCGAAAGAATATTAAACTTATAATCAGGAAGGGTGTCATTTTCAAGTTTAGAGCGTAGCAGTAATTAAATGTTACAAATTTCAAACATACACATTGTTCAAATACATATATACTGACACAAATAATAAATCAAACGATTTTTTTATCATGATTAAAGCGTCAATAAGTACTTACCATTTAAATATATTACAATGTATATTTTTCAAAATTCTTCCCAAGAAAATTTTCGCCATTTTTGATTTAACCATAACAAATAAAATCAATAAATTTTTCACAGAAGTTACTGAGTTGTAGATCAGATGCGAATCCGAAAATGTCACGATACAGACGGAATCAAAATCAATTAATACAGATCCCAACCACAAACGCAATTTTAATAACAAAAATTGAAATTAAACTTAGCACCTTTTTACCATACCTTTTCTGTATTCATTCCCCCCCCCATTCTATTCATATAAAACTTATTAGTTTTAAAGTAAGGTAGTTGTTGTTGTTTTTTGTATAAAATTTTAAAAGAATGAGAAAAAAAATATTTTAAAGTTTACACCGACATACAACTTTGAAAATTCCTATATAGATACTCAAAAATCATTAATCATTCCTCATATAAAATAAAAATGAATTTTTAATATAAATTTCACAATTTATTCATTTTACAAGAGAATGCATTTTAAGAATTTACAACTTTTTTCACTAGCAAGAATCGATTTTCGATCAGATTTTCTACAGTACTCAAAATATGCATTTTGTTCCAATTCTGCATTATTATCAATTTCCAAAATTTCATCAATATCTGACGAATCTAAACTAGCATCTTCACTATCGTCTTCTAATTGCCTAGTTAAAGTTTCAAAATAAGAGGTGTAAACTTTTATAAATTCCTAGAGTTTCAAAATAAAAGTGAAAGGATGGAGTAAAAAAGACTGCGTGTGTGGGCTGACGGGTTAAAAAAAAGCATTTTAATTTTGCAAAATCAGTAACTAATACGGTTGAGCCGTTCACAAATCCATTGGTCTGGTTCTGGCAATAAGTTAAGGTACCTTATAAACTCTTCTGAACATCCGACCGCGGTGTCATTTGATACACGCAGCTTCTCTCCTCTTACTTCCAGCCATCCCCTCTCGAATTCTTATCTAAACTGCCCGGTTGTATGACTCTTTCGTACGAGTCATTTGCGTACGAGTCATAAAACTGTCAATCAATGGTCCCGTTTACAATGGGATTGTGTTACTGTAAAGGATGAGTTTTAGAAGAGGCTGCAACATTTTAAACGTTATCTGAAAGTGTCAGGTTTGGCGAGAGTTAACATACTTAACAAAATTTCGAATACTTAATGTTGTTCATTTCATGCGATATTTTCCTCTTGGTTTTTTATGAAGCATGAATTGCATTTCAAGGAGTTTATTCAAAAAATATGATAAAAATTAATGACCAATGATATTTTTTTCATATAAATACTATATCGACTTTGGAACAATAATCTAGATTTTGGTAAATGAATTATTTTACATGAATATAACGATTTGCATTAAACAAAAGAATTTTGGTTTCATTAGTTTTTATTTTATTTCTTCTTGATTCGTTTGTTTAATTTAGTAAGTTTGAACACTGAAATGTATGTTACTTAAATATAGGAACTTTAAAAAAAATATTGTTTCTTAAGTATGGAGTACAATTAAATGGTGTTAAAAGCATTGAAATTATTTGTAAGATGGGAATAGTTATTAAAAAAAAAATCTTGAAATGACGTAAGCAGTAAGAAAAGATTCCAACTACGAATGTTAATTTTCCGTGCTATATATTTCTTTTACAAATTTAAACTTTTCTGTTTATCATTGTAGATTTAATTTCAATGCTGTTACATTTAAATGAAAAATCTGCTCAGATAAAGATAAATTATTTGTTCATTATACGACTTTGAATTTTATATATGAAATATTGTTATTACACAATGCATAAAATAAATAGCTTACTAAATCAGAAGTATATTAATATTTTGCCAACTGATCCTTTTTATCTGCGAAAATTTGTAGGTGATATTAGCTGAATTCAAATTTAATTTTCTTCTAGTGACACTATTTATTAAACTCTAATTACAAATCTATTGATAAAATATAAAACAGAATTTAAAAAAATATTTACATTAATGTACGTAGTAATAAATTTACATTAATATATGCAGTATATGTTCTTCAGAAACTTTAATTTTTTTTATAGATCGTTCCTGTATGTAAAATAAGCCATTAACAATAGTATTAAATGAAGCTCTGGTAATTTACCCTTGAACAATATAAACCTACACCATTATTGAAATTTTTACTGATTATCTATGCGTTTTTTAACCATATTTTAAGCAGTGTAATTATTTCTAATTTCAGAAGAATTCATGGCCATTTTAAACCTTCCAGGGGTCCTGTGATAATGCAAATCTCGAAACAACCTTTTCCCTCCAAATTTTTTACTATGTATTATGTATTTGATTCCCAGAAGTTCAAAAGCTTTGAACAGATTTAATTTCAAATAGTAGGAAAGTTATCAATTGTTAAATTCTTTATTGACTTATGTACTATTAATCGTTTGAAATGTACATTTAAATGATCAGCTTCTCTTAAAACAATTAGAATCGTTTGTGATGGTAATAATTGAGTTTAGGCGTAATTTTTTAGAATGGAATTTCTGTTTTACATTTTCTTTTAAAATTTATTGATTTTTATTTGAGAACTATATTTAGCATACTTAGACTGTGAATGAATAATTCAGAGAATTCAAGCGTAGTAATGCAAGCGTTCTTGATGTATTTCGTCGAATATATATATATATAATAATAATATTCTGAACAATAAGGTATAAGACATGAGAAAATATTCCTGCGTATGGTTTTTATACGCATTTTTTAAATTTTATAATGCTGTAAAAACTGTTTTTTTTTACTGTAAATTTTTAGAAAGTTATAACGAAAATAAAGTCAATATTTCTTTTATTTTTTAATTAAATTTTTAAAAAATCACTTTTCTATCCTTCAAAGTAAATATTTGCCAAATTTCGTAGCTATACGGTATGGTGTGTTGAGAGCCAGCATATCTCGTACACAGAGACAAAACTTTTTTGCCCCCTTTCACCATAAATCATGGAGGAAGGGGAAGTCACCTCGCGTTCGCTTTCCATTTCTCTTGTTTCTTGACAGACAACAACAAAATGTTCATTCATACAAGTAACTGAATGACAATCATTTCTCCTCTGCAATTGTTTCCAAATTAATTTTATTTGTTGTCACTTCCACTAACTGCATCATGTATCTTCAACAAGATTTTATAGAACACTGGCATTGCGCATCGGTACTGACATCAAAATCTAATCTAAAATCGAAAGTTTAGCATGTTCATCTGTAATTTAATTTGCAAAAATAAATTCAATTGAAACAAATAAGTAAATACACATACACAAATAGGGTAGTCAAAATAGAATGAGGTGCTTCAAGCTTGACTCGGTAAAAAAAAGTCTGTCCAAAATAATACATAGATAAGCAGTTAAATTTCACCTCTATATTAATTTGGTCATGCGATTTCAAATAACGTTATAAAAGATCCAATTTTCATCAAAACTGTAATGTGGCAGAATTGGAATTTTGTGTGTGCAATAATGTGGCAGAATTTTATTTTTTCACTGTTAATAAAAATGGTTCAATGAATAGACCATTTTTAAGCCCACGACAACTAAAAACTAACCAAATTCGAAACTTCGAACTATTGTCGGATGATGAAAACAGCCTTTCTTTTTAAACTGCCGCTCAACACCAACATGAAGACGTTGAATTCAAAAAAGACGAGCTACACAACGCTCACATCTGATATCAAAACGAGATCCTTCGATCCAAGCGCTGAAACTAATACCAGTCCATAAAGTTAAATAAGCCGACGCCAAATGTCTTTATATCAAATCTAATAATCAAGAGGTGCTTTTTTTCAGATCAGAATGGATTAAGAAATACCTAAAAAAATAGTATTAAGACGTAATTGTTTATTAAGTAAGCAGAAAATTAATAATATCAAATATAAGGGTAGAACTGTCATTCAGCGTGCCCCCCAACGGCAATCCAACGAAACGATCTTCTAGCAACCCTGATGCTGTTTTGTTTACTACTTTTCACAATGAACTACAATGTTTTATGAAAAATGTTAGATTAAAAAAAATAAAGGGCATCTATTAAAGATTTTAATTTAGTTCTGTATTATAATTAAGAGTTTTTTACTACTAATAAGGCATCGCAACTTTATTTTTAATGTGAATACAAAAAGAAAATAATTATTCTTTTGCAATTTTTAACGGCTGGAATGTGCATTAAAAAAATCATCAGCAATGGAATTCTTTGCAGTTATCGTAATTCTTCTTGCGCTCTGAGGGTTTTCTTGATAATTTATGTTGGTAATTCTGCAAGAATGGAAGTCTAGTGAATGGGATGACATGAAATATTTCGAACCAGCAGAATGGATCAAGGGTGAGTGAAATATATATATATTTTTTACGAGGTGATGAAAAGTTGAGAAAAGTATGCTCCATTGAAAATTTGTATGGAGAATGTTTTGATTGCTTCTTCCTCCGTTCTTTCTTTTCTTTTGATTATATACTGTTTCTGTTATACACACAGTCCAAATATTCAATGTGCTAGCAAAGCTACAATGTTATCGCTGCTAGCAAAGCCTTAGGATGTCTTTTTTTTTTTTTAATTCTGTTTAGTGCCATCTGCAGACGCCGATGGCATCGATGCACTTTTTGAAGAATATTTTTTAAGTTAAATTACCTTAGCAACTATTCTTTTTATTAAAAAAAGTAATTTCAATTAACTTTTTTTTTTGTACTTCAAATATTGATTTGTACAGATTTCCATACTCTTTAAATAAAAATATAATAACATAATAAAAATTGTCTCACAGAAAAAATAGCAATATAAAAACAATGGCTACATTATAAAACATTTCAATGCAGTTTCAAAAACGCCATTATAGGAATGGGTAAAGTCACAAGATGCATGTTGCCATGTGCCTAATGTTTCAATATTCAATTAAGTTATAAATACCACGAAAATATTTCTGAACAGTTTTTAACTGTGGATTTTTATTCCTCACACTTTGATTCCAACAAAGCAGTAATCCCATTTCTTCTCAGCTCAATGATAATATTAGAAAGCTTAAAAAAGGTTCTACTAATTGTGGCACCTACATTATTTCCTGTTATATAAATGTTTAACACCTTTTAAAGAATGCTACTTATGATTTCTAAAGCCAGTTTTGATAAGAATACATTAATTAGAAAAAAATATAATTGAATTCAAAAAAATCTTTGTATAGTAAAGAAATTTAAATTAATGAACACAGTTTAAAGCGGCCAAATGCCAAGCACAAATCTCAAAGTAACCTCCCAAACTGAACTGAACACATTTTCTTCAAATGTAACTCGAAAATGCTATCAACAATAAAGAAAGATTTCCATACTGTTCATCACAATTAAAAAGTAAATTTTTTATAATTGCCATTTCCAGCATTAAAAAAAAAATTTATTTTGTCCTCAGCATTGTCTTTCTTATAGAATGAAGATATTAGATATTTTAAATTATCTAATTTATTTTCTTACAAGTTACTACTTGTAATGCTTGGCTAAATTTAATATCCTTCTTTGAAGGTTATCAACACCTTATGTAAAAATTTAAATTTTTGAGGGTTTCAAAAAATTAAGCAGTCTAATTTTTTGAAGCTATATGATTTAATATCATTTGGTGCAACTGATATTCTTATTTAAATTAAAAATAAAATTGCACACATTAATAGGGTTTAGTGATTTATAATATTTTATATAAAAGTGTCTTTTTACATTAAAAATGTTCTATATATTAAAAGAAATAAATTACTCGGATACTTAGAAATCTTAAGAATATTTCAGTTATGGAATGCAAAGATAAGACAAATAAGGATAGTTTGATTTTGAACTAAAGCCAGAAAACGCAGGCCATACATTCAAAGACTTAAATGAAATATTCTTTGCAAATTAACTTACAGTAAGTATCCTGACAGTAGTAAAAAAGCTTTGGTATACTTTTAAAATATAATAATTTTTCCCAATGAATATTCACAAAGACTTGGTAGACGAAGTTCTAACAGCTGAAGTCAAAAACTTTTTATTTATTTATTTATTAAATTATTTTAATTTAAAAAGTTCTTTCTCTTTCCCAGTATTATTCTATACCAAAATTTATGCAATGCATAAATATAATTTAAAAAATAGTTAAATTAATCCAGGATATATAGGATTTCAAATAAAAAAATAAAATAAGAAAGATTGTAATTGAAATCAAAATTTTGATGAATAAATACCTTTAGGTTTTTCAGAAATAGTGGCTTTATTTTTCTGTCTGGTTCTGGGTGGTCGTTTACTTTCACCTTTAGAAGATCCCACAGAATGCAAATCGAGTTTTCTTTTAACCTAAAAAATATAATTTCTGAAATATTAGAACTGTTCTCCATAATATACAAAATTGACTCAGTTTTCTATGAATATAGAGATTAATTTGGTAAATAATATAAAAAGCCAGATTATTAAATAGGCAAATGTTTTGAGACCCAAACCTCTAGCAAGCCCTGAAATTCTTTTTTTTTTTTTTTTCTTTTTAGTCTTTTGTTGTCGGTCATACAATTCACCTCATTCACATTAAAATGATGGAAATGTATCAATTAATTTTGGAACATTATTCAAGTAATGTTTCTCAATCTATTGACATTTGCATAAAATGTTGCAATATAATTATTAAAAACTGATTACAAAATATTTTACAGTTTTAAAATATATCTAATCCTATTATTAAATATCATCAAGATTGTTTAAGATTATTTTTTTTTTCCAGTTTAAAATTATGCAGTTTAAGTAGTACATTTTATATGTAATCAAAAAAACTCTGTAATAAATGATTTGAAATTGAACATTTTGTTATTTTGGTTCATCAAAATTTCCTACTTAAAACCATTCATATCCATATAAATATCAAATTAAAATTACATTTTCATATGCATAAATATCAAATTAAAATCAATACAAAAAATAACTGGATTTTAAGTTTGGTGAGGAAAAAAAAGACTCAGAGATTAGCATTGCCTAAGGACCCCTAGAAGACTCTGTCTTGATGTATATCAAAACCAATAGTGATACCTCAACATTTGATTCACAACAGATTTTGGAAATGAAGAAAAATGTACTTGCCCCCTTTTGTTTTTTACGGCATAACACAACATTGCCATTCTGCTCAGGTCTATTTGATCCGACACATTTTTTTTAACTGCTTAAGAAAAACGATAGTATGAAGTTATTTTAGAGATATTTTGGTGACTTAGTTGGTGAGGATATAATTTTATTTATCTGAAAAGTTATTCATTTATTTATATATTTTCTACGTTTTTTTTTTGTCTTTTGCAAACCGTATCAAGGTAACATTTGGGTCACTATAATTACTCTTTTTTTTTCTCTTAGAATCTTGCACTGTTTATAATTTTTTCATTAATTCAGCTAAAAATAATAAAGTTCCTGTAAGGTATTCTTGTAGATATATCTTCATAAATCATCTTGTAGATAGATCATATTGCAATGATATGAAGATATATCTTCATAAATCAATTTGTAACAGACCGTACAAAAACCCAGATACATTTTATTAGAATACTAGTAAGAAAGCTATAGAAATTCTTGATCACCTTTTGAATACATACACTTATGAAAAAAAAAATAGCTGATATAGAAATTTTTTATAATAATTTTACTATTTAGTCTCTGGATATCAGTAAGTACCAAATGAATTGAAAACAAACTGACTAAAGAAAGGCTATTTAGAAGAATTAAGCAAATAAAAAAAAATTCAGTCAATGATATCTCCCCAGAATGAAAAGTCATGTAATATATTATAAAAAGTGCAAGGTAAGAGATAAAATGGTTTATACTCAACTTTCATTGTTAATTTATGATTAAGTAACAAGCATGTTTCAAGATAAGCATGAGCATTTCATCAAACAATGATAATAAATGAAATAAACTGTAAAAGAATAATTTTTTAAATTTTATATGCAAGCTCCATATAGCATATTTTTGCTCAAATAGAAAATATCACAGAGGTAAGATTTAAAAAATTCTTCAACAATTTTTTTTTTTTTCTAATTTTAGTAACATAACATTTATGTTTAGACATTTATAATGTTACTTTTCAATTATATCATTTAATCAACTAAAACAACTCTTATTTATCTCAAAATATAATATTTTTCTGAAAACAGGAAGAACATAGTGAGTACTGAAGTGAGTACCGAATGTTACATACATGTAGTAAATGTGAACAGCAGGATTAAACAGAAATTCTGGCATTGTCATGACAAGTTGAATAAGTGCGCCACATTTAATGGAAACTTAAGTTATAAACATTTTCATTAAATGGCAAAAACAGGATCAGAAAAAAATTTTAGTCCAGAATTTAGGGAGGGAATTTTTTTATATAATCAAAATTTATGCTATCAATATTTTGCATTCATGGAATAGCAACATGCAATAATAATACTTGTACTAACAGTCTTAGGAAGTGTTATAGGAAAAAAAAAATTAGTGCATGAGCATATTATAAATTGTCATAATCTCAGAATGAAAAAATGCCACATCTTGGACATTATCATCAATACTTAAATCATTGATGATAAGCGAGGAGTAAAAAAACTCCTGCTACAGGCTGAATTCCACTCAAATGTATCGTTACATATAGTAACAAGATGCTTAAAAAGGAGAAGTTCCTATAATTTGAATAGTAAGATAGTAACTAAACTATAACAAGATATTTTAAACTGCATTTTATCCTTTTTTCTGAGTTTAATTAGTTACATTTTATTCCTTATTTTCATCAATAATATTGAATTCCAGATTGTACTGAAGACATGTAAATGTATTATTTCCTTTTTAATATTGCAACCAAGCGTTTATATTTTTGTTAAAATTAAAGGTATGGGTTTATTATTTTATGGGTAAACATTTTTTTAAACATAACAGGTCATAAATAGCTTTAAGATACATTGAAATAATTGATAGATTGTATTATAAAAAATGCTATTAACTTTGATTTTTGGCAACATTAAAAAAAGTGCAGCAATATTCAGTAATTATTCATTGCTATAGCAAATTACATGCAATTTATATAATAATTTTTATACTCCTATAATAATTTCAAAAATTACAGTAGCCCAAGCTTAACTTTTGTTGGCTGGAAATGGTCTTTTATGTTAATATATGAAAAGAAGAGAGAGAGAAGAAAAAAATTTACATTTCTTTACAAATCTTATTTTGAAATATTTCAGATAAATCTTTACTTAAGGATAAAGATTAATTTCAACAAAAATATTTCAAGGGTTATTTTTTCCCCCTCATTTACTTTAATTTTTTTAGTTAGTCATATATCCTTCATTCTATTTATACAATTTGCTACACTTTTAAAATGGCTTTAAATTTTAGTAAATAATTTTTATATTGAAAAATCTGAACACATGATTGTTAAAAAAATATGAGCAAAATTTTTTAATACAATTAATAAAAAATAAGTAAAAATAAAATCCTCTCCCTCTCTCTGTATTTTTCAATTTTTCTTAATTACTCATATAGCATTTTTGAAATATAAAAAAATATATTCTGCAAAGAATAATGTGACTTAAAATATTATAATCAATAAAAAAAATCATAATTTTTCAATTTTCACTTTAATTTCCTTACTTTTGAAAAGAATTCATTAGATCAACCTTCCTTAAATCTTTTGATTTCAGGCTGTTTTACATAAATGTAATTTTAATTGTTACAAGATAATTAATACTGAAATAGTATCAAGTTTTCATAAAATTTTTATAGTAGGCCACACCCTTTAAGTTTTCAATGACATTTCTAGTGGCTTCTATAGTTAATTTTGTGCATAAAGTATGAATTTTATACAAAAGAAATCAATTTTTTAAGGAAATATTTTCAGTGCATTTTGTCTTCCAATAAATAGTTTTGCCTGGAATACATTCACCAACTACAAGTTAATAAAGAGAATTAAATAATCATAGTATTTGAAATGAATGGATTAGTTGGTTCAAGTTGATTTTTTAAACTGAAAAAAATACTTTCCCTTCAGCATTTTGGGTGAAGAAAATATCTTGACTATTCTAATCTGTGAAATACTAAAACCATATTTTCATCAAAAATCAATTAAAATATTGCAGTTCCTCTTAATTTTTTAAAATTTTTAAGTCAAATTAAAATTTTTAATTCATTTTCATCAGGCCCAACTACTTAAGATTATAGAACTTGATAATAAAATCCAATCAAATTCATTCCATTAAAAAATGTTAATCTGAAGTTGTTCATCAAAAATTTTGCATTTGCAATAACTACGATTGAATTATTAACTTTATTCCTTTGAAAAATTCCAATAAATTTGCTCCTGTAAGCAATTAGAACTACTATAATTTGCTTAATCTCATTCAAATCTGTAATTAGAATGTATTTTATTAAATTACATGAAAAGAATGATTAATTATTAATTTTTTCAACTCCTTAACAGTAAGAAGCACTAAAAATCATTAAATATTAAGATTTTATAAACTAATTTGAATGTATTCAATATATTTGGTTAGTTTATAACAAGATCGTAAACATAATTCAAATTACATAACATTTGTAAATAATAAAGTTACGAAAACTTGGAACAGCTAATGCTGTTATAATCTAAGCTTATAATATCCATACTCATCAGAAAAAAATAACCTGTAAATAATAATAGTCTACATATGCTAACAATACTTTTTCTCTTTCTCTTCTTTCCATAGATTCTTCATAAAGCTAAATAACAAGACATGCAAGATAGATTTCTTCCAAAAATTTGTTTTCTACAAATTGGATACACTTATCAAGACTATCTAAACTTCACAGACAGCAAAATGTCATCATTTCTGATACTGTAAAAATGTTAACAATTGAAGGATAAAAGTAAACTGCAAAAGTTAATAATTACGATAAAAAGCAACAAAGAAAAATCCCTTTAAAAAAGTATGATGAACACTTGGACTGAAGCTATACTTTTCTACATGGAACTCCAGCAAAACCTTTACAGAACTTATCTTAATGGTATGTTTTATCTGAACAGATTCCTAACATTATGTTGCTAACAAGCTCTTCAATTCAAGAAAAAAAGAGAGATTTTTTTTCTGTTGTTACTTTTACTTTTAACACTGCTACACTAAAAATAGACTTTAAAGAATTATATTTATTTCCTGCATTTTTTAAATCATAGAATGCTATTATAAAATGCATAAGCACACGTTTCTATTTACTTTCTATGTAATTTATTTAGTCACTTTGGTATATAAGTTAATAAACATGCATAAACCATTAAATAAAAAGCTTCAATAACATTCATGTTAAAAGAAATCAAAATATTAATTTTAAATAATGCTGTTAATATGGAAAATATTATCAGAATAAAATCCATATTCCTTAGATTAATGAATTACAAAATAGTTTGCAAAATTACTTCAAAAACAAACATTTTGACAATGCTTGGTAAAAATTTTCCTTAATAAATTAATAAATTTAATACATATAGAAATATATTAATAAATATAAGAATATTATATAGTAGTGCAAAATGAGGATTTAACAATTATTATAATTGAAAAAATTAAAAAAAATGCTTCAGATTCACTATCAAAAAAACAATAATAAGTAGGAGATCATGAGAAAGATTAACATTAAAATATGTTCTGAAAGAAAAAATAATTTTATTCCTGTTTGTTCATTCCTTCTAGGACAAAACACTAAAGCACTACTTTTAGGAAATTTTGTTTGATACGAGGAAAAATGTGATAATATGAAGTATACAGTATTTATGTCTTTTCAAGCAAAATATAAGGTAGGAAATTATTATCCAATAATCCATCAACTGTGATGATGATTTATTGGATAGGTTCTTAGCACATGCAATGAGAAACCAGAATCTAAATAATCATAAAGAGTTAAGACTTAAAACAGAAAATGTTTTATTACTTGATAGAACTATTTGCTCTTTTGAGTCTTTCTAATGTAAAAACTATTGCAAATAACATGAAAATAATCAAATAAGAGGTCTTATATATGATACAATACCATATTTTTATACATATTTGTGTAAATTAAAATTAAATTAGTTAATTTTAGGTCAAAAGGGTTTTTCTGAGTTGAAGGTATTTTAAAATGTCATTTTTTATAAAGTTAAATTTATACCGACTTAAATTAAAATTTAATACACAAAATAGAGTTTTAATTAATCAGGAATTGTAGTTTCATCGTATTATTACTTTCCCATGCTATAATTTTATCAATAAATTGCTTCTGCATTTTTTAACTAGGCCTTAATTTTTTAAATAAAACCAGAATAATAAAGACTGTCTACTTTTAAATATGTATTACAGTTCATATTTTTAGGAATTCTAAAGACTTATAATAATAAATATATTTTGTAATTTCCTTCTCTGTATTGAAAAAATATATAATTTTAAAGGACACATAACTAAAGAAATAAATTTCAAGACAGTAGTTATAAATTTTTAAACTTACTTATTGTTAAAACTTTTTCTATCTTAATTAAAAATACATTACCAAATCTTTTTAGCCAATAGATCTTTGTTAAAAGAGTACATGCTAATATAAATGGCGGCTGAATCGTACTTTAATGTACCTCTGAATTTGTCGCCAATATGGTAACCCAATAACGTTATTCTAGCAACCCTAATGCTATTTTGTTTATTACTTTTTACTGTGGTTGAGTTGTGCATGAGCTACAATTATTTTATGAAAGATGTTAAATTAGGAATAAAAGGATATCGATTAAATTATTTTTATTTAGTTCTAATTAAGTTTTTTATTTCTAATAAGTCATTGTAAAGTTACTTTTAATGTATATACGAACAGAAAATGTTTATTCTTTTACAATTCGTAACTCTTGGTATGCGCTTTTTGATACCGTCTGAATAGTTAATTTAAAAATCTTTGCAATCGAATTCCTTGCACTTATCATTTTTTTTTTTTCTGATCTGACGGTTCCCTTGATAATTCATTATATTGCTAATTGTTCAAGAACGGATGTTTAGTGAATGGGATGGCAGGAAATATTTTGAACCTGTAGAATGGTTGAAGTGAGAGTGGAATATATGTTTTTTACGAATTGATAAAGATGGGAAAAGGATGCGTGTTTGAAATTTTGCCCGGAGCATGATTTGATTGCATCTTCCAACTTTTTTGATTATGTACTGTTCATGTTATCCATACAGTCCTTATGTTCAATGCATTAGTGAAGCTACTAAGATTCGGCTCCCGTTGCTAATAGATCGTAGGATGTTTTTTTCTTACTTTTTTTTAAAGCTTAAAAAAATTCACCCGGTGGCTTTTTCAGATGCTGACGGCATCGTATGCTCTAAAATTTTTGTCAACACAACAAACTGGCGCAGCCGGTTTCCAAAAGTTATTTAATTCGGAATTGTAAAGATAAGCAACAACAGTGACCCAAAAGATTTTTTTTAAAGCATTCTCAGATAAAACAAAACTTATCAGTAAAGATGTTTTGATGCAGAAAACGGTAACTGTAATTGTTTCAGGAGTTGTTTATTTGGTCCGCCATCTTAATTGGCGGCTTGGCATCTTTGGCGTAGTAAAAGGCACACTAAAGTAGGGTTTACTTAAATGGTTCTATTAAAGCTGAGTTTTCTTTTTGATATTACAAGATTCTTGAACATTAGACAAAATAAATATGAAAATATATGTACCATAGTAAATAATTTTGCCCCATAGTTATTATTATGATTAATTAAGTAATAAAAGGTCAATAAAATAATTTTATGATAAAAAATATTTTTGAAATCAAAGGCGACCTATAACTTTTTAACCAGTGACAATAGTTCATATAAATAAGCTGCTCATGTAAATTATTTTGAATTCATAATTGTTAAGAATGTTAATGCTATTTGTTAAGAATGTTATCAATAATGCTATAACTCAAATGAACTACCTTGTTCATAGGTAATTTTAAATTACAAATTCGAAAAAGTGATATTTAAATATATTGGATAAATGTGTAGAACAAACAGAAAAATTAATTGCAGACTTAATGATATATTACCAAGTAATTCATAAGTTTCCATACTATAACATGAATTTTTAAAAAAATCAAAATGTGTTTTACAAACTGCTTAACAATTTTGATTAGGTGGAAAAAAATTGAAGAAATGAATACAAAATGTAATTTAATTACTATTAAGTTTCTGAAGATCAGTGGATTTCAATGACTTTCAAATGAAACAAAATATTTCAAATTTAATAGTTGATGGTACTCTTTTATTGGTATATAGCATTTTTAAAAATTATCAGCATCTAATCATAAAAATAAAATTGTCAGCTATCCAAATAAAATATTCTTTTATACAATACCGAAGTATTTAAAAACAAAGAATATTTTCAAATTAAATGAAAAAGTTTAATTAAGATGATGAGCTGCAAACGTTTTATTCGGAAAAGAAATCACCGGTATCGGCAGTTTTGAGAGGGAGATGTGATGGGGGAAGAAGAGAAAAAACAATAAACATATTTATAGATAAAAACAGCAATATCTGGATTCTTTAGATAAATATAAAAACACCCAATTCATATTGAGTCGCAAGAAAACCGAGATTTACGCTCTCTTTGTCATATCCAATAAATGGATTTTAGACGAGAAGGATTGGCGGATAAACTTGGTGCAGCTTTGTTATGTGTATATAAATTGAAAAATCTTTTTTGTGTGTTTTTCTTGAACCTCATCATCTTGATTGTTCAAGAGATATCAGTAAATATGATTATATTATACACAAGTTTAACAGTTTATTTAACAGATCTTCAGCTCCAAAACAGTAGGATTAAAATTTGTTTACATTCCGCCTCCCCTCCCTCAAAAGAAGAGGAATATTTTTAAATGGAGAGCAATAAATATTTACAAAGATACAAATGCTACACTTGCACTGCTTAAGATTAGCTAAACAATTATAGCTCAAACATCATATCGAGACTGTACATAGGGAGGGTCAGTATTCACTCCAGGGGGTCAGCCCTGATGACATCCGCCTCCCAAACCGGGACACTTTGACATGTTGCATTAACAAAATCACAAAAAAATGAATAAGAAAATTATAATTTTTAAAAGAAATAAAAGTAGATATATAATACCTGGAAAAATGAGGGTGGAGGTTTTCTAGCCAAGTAATAGTGATCTGGTGTTTGGCCGAACTCATCCATAAGGATCGGCGGGTGTGGAGTTTCATCTTTTGTACTATCATAAGAACACGGTGCAGGAGATATTTCTTTAAAAGTGGGCGTTTTGAGGGATGATGATTCATATGAAAATGGTTTACCAACTGTAATTATTCGAGACATAACTACCACCACTAGGGATCAATACTTCGCTATCTTATTCACAATAGCTCGTCGATCGCGGCGAGTGAAAGGATCAGAATTATTGTATAAACTTATTAAAAGTGTGACATTTTTTGGTAAAATATGGATTTGAAGATGTGCAAAGAGTCTTTTAGAATGCTCAGAAAGCGGTCAGACTTTCAACTAGCATAGTGAAATGCAGATGTTTAAGGATATATAACAACCATTCTCACAGAAAAGCTCCCACGACTACTGTTCACAGTGGCGGCCAGAGAGAGAGTTAGGCTTCAGCACATCCGTGACAGATCTCGCATCTCCCGTTAGGAACAGGAAGGGAGGGGGGGAGGCAACAACAATAGGCGGTCGGGCAGTTTCCTTGACGGATGGTTAGACTCTATGGCAAACCTCCCTTTCTCGCAACCAATGAAATATGTGCATTTTTCCCGTCTTCTATCAGTTCGCGCCAAGGAAAAGTTACGCCAAAGAGAAGAAATTAAGTCCACACAGGGATTTTTCGTTTTGGAAATATTCCTTTTCAGATAGGGTCGCATCAATGACAAAAAATAAATATTTTTCAGTTGAGAAAATGCATATTTGAATGCATGATTTCTGTAGCAATTTTTTTAAATAATAATCATTATGCAAGTTATTTTAATTTATTTGCTCATTCATAAATTCTCTCTCCTACATCCCCTCATTGTGGTTTCGAACGGTTAAGTTTAAATTGCTATTGCTATATTGAATTAATTTAACTTTGGATTAAAGACAAACCTGCTTAATCAAATGATTGAAAATGGACGAATTTTAAAAGTGAAATAACGATGTAACAATACATACATCTCCACTTAAACAACAAATAATTTATGAATTCTTTTAAGATCTTATTGCAAAGGCATGCAACAAAAAATAAATCTTAGTCAGCAAATATCCTAGTCAGTATTTACTGAAGAAAATCCATTGTTGTATTTTATAAATTTTAAAGAAACAGGAACAAGAATTGGCCGGTCACAATCATTTGTTGGTCATAAAGCATGACAAAAAAAAATCATGTAATTTGCCATTTTATTTTAAACTAGCTTACTTGCTTACCCAGCTGATTAGTCATAATTACTCTTTCATATCTGTATATTGATAGATTGGTATTCTATTATATCAATGAAATTGGTATTTTTTATAAATAATTTGCAATAGGATGAAATAACTTCTAAATAAAGTTTTCAAACATGATAAATGTAATTTTTCAAAAACTGAAGGTTTCAACAAGTGACTACGGTGAAATGTTTAAAATCATGCATTTTTAGAATGAACAAATTCAAAAATGAAAATCAAATACATCCACAATTAAATAATAACTAACGTACTTAAAAATTGTTCACGAATAATGAAAAATGGAGGGGATACATGATTGTTCCTTATGTAATTCTGATCTCAAACACATAGAAATTCTGAATCTGAAATTCCATACTCGTATCATATAACGAAAAAAGTCAAATTTATTTTTAAAAATATTTCTATAAAAATGAGTAATTTGATAATTTCATTAAACTAATTCATTTAATACATTAATTCCGAATCTTTTTCATTCTAGATTCTGAAAAAAAATTCATGTAAAGAACCAGAAAGCAATCTTGTGCTTATTAATGAAGCTCTTCTCATTGATACGTCTGTAACTCATGGATTAGAAATTGCTTTTAATGAAACAGGGAAGGGAATGGAGGTTTTATTTTTTTGCTTTGAAGTCCAACATTTATTGCGTTTTGAATTATCTATAGAGTGCCGATTTTTAAAAGTTTTTCTGAAAAACATTCAAGTAAATATGCGTCCGCTTTCATGGCCCCTGTGAAATTACTTTTAGACCACTTATATTTAACATTTGTCAAATCCCACTCACCGCAGTTACTCTCAAGAACCCTATTATATTGTACTTCTGCACATGTTTGATTATGGAATTCACAAAAAGTGGGAAAATATATCTTTTAACAGCGGATTTCACATTTTCAAGAATGCGCATTCAGAAAGGCTTTGTAAAATTTATTAGTTTTAGGAACATTAGAAATATGCTTCTACATATTTTTTGAAACGAAGTTATTTTTTAAAAGAACTAATAGTTATTAGGAAAAAAACTAATTTAGAACTCAGTTACAATCTCTATACATACTCTCTATACTTAGCTATGATAGACAAACTTGTCTAGCATAGCTAGGATCTCAACAGATTAATCGATTCATCAGAAAAATAATTCATTCATTCATTGCACGGGGACAGGGTTTGGCAGTTTGAACCCATGGTCCGAGAATAATTCAAGGCGATACTCAACTTTTCAAAACTTCAAATTGCACAAAAATGAAAACATTTCACTGACGACAAGAAATTCAATGTGTATAACCAGCGTAAACACCCATTGATTATTTGCAATTTTCCAACAACTGCGAGTCATAGCGATTTTTTTCAATTTTTTTATTGTTTAAGTGAAGTATTTAACTTTTACTTATAAATTAATTGATATACTTGGCATTGCTTAAGATTAAAATCAGTCAACTGATACCTTTTTAACGTAGAAATTATTTTTGTGTAAAATATTATAATAGGCAAAACTCTTTTCCAGATTAAAATAAAAGCAAAATTGACGAAGTAGAGGTAGAATAATTTAAACTCTTCACATTGCCCAGCAAAGAAGTAGCTACAAATTTTCTTATTTCAGAATTTTTTTCGGAACTTCTTTTATATTAATTTTCTGAAAAAGAATTAATAACAATTGACAGAAAAATCGCTCAAAAATGAAATTAGCTAAAAAGGTAAAATTTTCAATTTCATTACACTGTAAGGATTTTTTTTTTTTTTTGGAATAATTTTTTTTAAGTGTCTATGGAAAAAGATAACATTTGTTGACAAAGGCTTTACTTTTTTTTTTTTTTTTCTTTTTTTGCTTCCGTTTAAACGATTTGACTTTCTCTTGTCTACTTTGAATCTAATGAAAAGAAATGAATTAAAATTAAACAAATTTAAAAATGTACTGGTAGAGTAGTTTAAAATTAACGTAAATTTCTAATACGTTTAAATTAATAACAAATGAAAAAAATATTCTGCACAAATGAAACTGATGTCGTGGAAATGATAAAATTTTGAATTTTAGAATGGTAATAAAATATTTCTTGCAAACTTATATATTACTGAGTTACTACGAAAAAACGGCAAAATTTTGTTAAAATTCTTAGTAATTGAATATTTAATTAACTTCTGCATTTTGAAAAGTTGAGAGTAATTTTTCTCTTGTCTTAAAGAATATCTGTGCAAATTTCCGTTGAAATAAGTACAATCGTTTAGGAGGGTATACAGAATATACAAATATACATACATAGCCACAATAGATATTATTTATATGAAAATTTCGGTCTAATCGGCTCGAGAGTAGCTACCTCAAATTTGAATTTGGTACAAAAGATAAAAGTAACTTCTTTTACAATAATTTCTGCCATTTTCATGAATATATAAATTTCGTCAAACTCAAGTTTGGATACATACTTTAAATCACGATTTTCATATTATCTGTGTTTATACGCCTGTTGCATAAAGGGAACTCGCAACTAATATGGAAATATTCATATTTTTAAAAATATTTGTTTATCACTTTGACGGTTCTTTTTGATGAATATATGAATATAAAGATGCTGCTCCGCCTAGTTATTTAATCAAGTTTCTTGAATAAATTATACTTCATGTCTAGTTTCTCATTTGTAAATTCATTGCTTAATGCAAATCTATGTTTAATAACCACCCTGCACTAAACAAAAATTTAGGAAAAACAGTTTGTAGGCTGTTTATTGTCTTCCCATTTATATACTTTACATAAAAAAATTCTTCAGCTTTTTTTCAAAATTTTCTTTTTCTATTCAATTAATACATCTTTGTTATATCTGGGAAAAGCAATAAGTTATTTAATGCAGATTTTCCTTAATTTATTTTGGAATCACTAATTCGCTCTTTTTCTGTTATGTATTTTGAAAATATCTTTTTTGAAACATCTAACCAGAATTTGCTTTTTTATTTTTTTTTAAGTTGTTTTATTACTGTTTATTTGATATAGTTTAGTTTAGTTGTATTAACGTCCCGTTTTAAAGCAGTAGTACGGCTGTTTTACGACCGCCCTCGTACTTTTCAACTGCGGTCAGATGACGAGGAAGACGCCTGAGCTGGCACCCCTTGCTCAAGCTTTCACGTCACACCAGTAGGAGGGCGTTTGGATCCAACGGATTCAGCGTGCACCAAACCCACTTACACGATGATTTTTCCGTGGAATCGGGTCTCGAACCTGAAATCCTCCCTTTCCGAAGTCGATACTGTGTCACTAGGTCATCACGGCCCCAGTGCTTGTTTGAAAGAAATCATTTATTAGAATTTTGATGAATAAACTTTTTGGATCTTTTTTTAAAGGAAAATAGGCAATGACTCGTGGAAGTCAGGGTCAAAAATTTTCCATCGATGCATCAAAAATTTTCCATATTCTTGCATCATTTTAGAAAGTTTCATTTATTTAAACATCTGAATGGTTTAATGATGATTGTGTTGATAAAAACAGATGATGCTATTTCTTAAATATTGAAGTTTAATGGCATATTAAAGTTTTTTTTTAAAAAAGGGTGAAAAACATAAGTAAATTAGGATTAAAATTGATTTCCTCATCAAATGTTTCCAAAGCCAAAGAATAGGAAGTACATAAAATTTGTCTTAAATGGTATTTTTTAAACATTGAAATCGAATTTTTCTTTAATACTTAAATTCACTTTTATTTTCATATTACGAATGTATAGTATATAATATTTTTTAAATGAATTTTCTTAAAAATATATTCTGAAAATTATGAATTGAAAAAGGGATTCTGAAATATAGAATTTTCTTTTGGATTAATTTAAATTTAAATAAGGTAATTAAAATTAATGTCATTTTCATACAGCTTGAAGATGATAGAAATGAGAATATATTCCCTCATATATATACATAAATTTATGTTCATATGCCCATAAACAAATGAGAGCAATATAAGTAAATTCAATTTAGAGTAGCTTTACAAAAATTTTGGAAAATCAATCAATTCCGATGCATTTTTATCAATAAAAGAATTTTCAACACCATATAATAAAACAGATAGGACATTCAATTATCAAACGAATTGAATTTACAAAGCGAAAATTTGATTATTTCGCCTTGGTGTGAAACGAATGATTCAGACAAGAGCAGAGTCCAATTTTTGCATTTTCGTTTGTTTTCATACGTCGATGAATAAGTTCAGATAAGATCAAAGGCCGTTTCCCAGCGAAGATTCACGAATAGAAAAATAAAAGAGGACTGGATTTTAGAATTATGAGTAGGTAAATATATAAATATTTTGATCAGAACAATTTTTTTTACAGGTTACGTAGGTAACACATAAACAATTATATTAAATTGAATGAGATATTCATTTAAATCATATTTATTAAGATCTGAAAAAAAAAACAACACGAGAGTTGCATTTTCGAAGAAAATACTTTGAAAATGCATTACGTTTTATTTAAATGAAAGCAATATCTTAAATATCAAATAAATCTATTTTAATAGTTTTTAATAATTCTTTTAAAAAAGAAATTTAAATCCAATCGTATTGTGAGAACATGAAATTAGTTTAATTTCGTTTAAAAAAATAGCTCTACTCCATTTAAATAAGCATCGGAATAAATTTGTTTAAATGATTTATTTAACTAAAATCAGAGGATGCATTCATTAAAATTAGAGAAGTTTATTTATATATATATATATACACACACACTGAAGTGACAAAAGTCATGGGATGACTGTTAATATCGTGTCGGTCCTCCTTTTGCCCGACGAAGTGCAACAACTCGACGTGTCATGGAGTCCACAAGTCGTTGGAAGTCCTCTGCAGGAATATTGAGCCATGCTGTCTGTATAGACGTCCATGATTGTGAAAATGTGGATGGTGCAGGAGTTCGGGCACGAACGGACCTTTCGATAATGTCCCATAAATGCTCGATGGGATTCATATCGGGCGATCTAGGCGGCTAGATCATGCGCTGGAATTGTTCGGAATGTTCTTCAAACCAATCGCGAACAGTTCTGGCCCGGTGACATGGTGCATTGTCATCCATAAAAATCCCATCGTTGTGTGGGTACGTGAAGTCCATGAATGGCTGCAAGTGATCTGCAAGCAGCAGAACATAACCATTTCCAGTCAATGATCGGTTCAGTGGCACCAGAGGACCGAGTCCATGCCATGTAAAAACAGCCCACACCATTATGCAGCCACCACCAGCTTGAACAGTGCCTTGCTGACAGTTTGGGTCCATGGCTTCGTGGGGTCTGCGTCACACTCGAACTCTACCATCAGCTCGTAACAATTGAAATCGTGACTCATCTGACCACGCCATGGTTTTCCACTGGTCTAGGGACCAGTCGATATGCTCACGAGCCCAGGAAAGTCGCTGCAGGCGATGTCGTGCTGTCAGTAAAGGCACTCGAGTCGGTCTTCTGCTGTCATAGCCCAAGGAAGACAAATTTCGCCGCATAGTCCTATCGGACACGTCCCTCGTACGTCCCACATTGATTCCTGCAGTTATTTGACGAAGTGTTGCGTGTCTATTAACATTGACCATTCTACACAGACGTCGGCGGTCTCGGTCGTTAAGTGCAGGTGGTCGCCCCCTGCGCTGTCCATGATGGGATGTGATGCCTGAAATTTCATACTCTCGGCACACTCTTGATACTGTGGATCTCGGAATGTTGAATTCACTAACGATATCCGCAATGGAATGACCCATGCGTCTAGCTCCAACTAACATTCCACGTTCAAAGTCTGTTAATTCTCGTCGTGCCGCCATAAATCACGAAAAATCTGTTCACATGAATAACTTGAACACAAATGAAAGCTCTGGAAAACGAACTGCACATTTATACTTTTTCGCTGCGATACTACTGCCATCTGTATATTTGCATATTGCTATCCCATGACTTTTGTCACTTCAGTGTATATATATATATATATATATATATATATAATATAATATAATATAAGCCAAGAAAAAAGAAACACAACCGAATGACTCAGGATATGAGTTTTTATTATTTTAATACTTTTATGGTTGTTATATACACTGAAGTGACAAAAGTCATGGGATAGTCAAAAGTCATGTTCGCGATTGGTTTGAAGAACATTCCGGGAAATTCCAGCGCATGATCTGGCCACCTAGATCGCCCAATATGAATCCCATCGAGCATTTATGGGACATTATCGAAAGGTCCGTTCGTGCCCAAACTCCTGCACCATCCACACTTTCACAATTATGGACGTCTATACAGACAGCATGGCTCAATATTCCTGCAGAGGACTTCCAACGATTTGTGGACTCCATGACACGTCGAGTTGTTGCACTTCGCCGCGCAAAAGGAGGACCGACACGATATTAACAGTCATCCCATGACTTTTGTCACTTCAGTGTATATATAACATCTAATTTAAATGCAAATTAATATCTAAACTTTTATCTTTTTTTAACCCATATTAACTTCATCCTAAAAATGTTCTCTTATTTCCTGATCCAATTCCACTTTATTTACTTAATTAATCCTATACAAGCTTGGTAAAATTGTTTAATCAGCGGCTCCCAGGGTGCGAGTGATTGATAAAAGTTGCTGACCTAAACAAATAGTTTTATAAAAAAGATCCCTGTGTTTCCCCTGGTTTGAAATTCCCACGTGCAGAAATCCCTCTAAAAGTTGTCTATAGGCACTGTAAGCAAGATTTTCCATATCAAAATAAGCTATTTAACACCCAGGATAAACTTTTCGAGAGTTTTCCCTCATTTCCTCTGTCTGTCGTTCTGTGTCGTGTGTGTGATCGTCGCTCCTGCTCTACATAAACATGCCTGCTTCTTCGAGATGAAATAAAACGACGTAAAAGCATCAAAATTCTTCATTGTCTTCGAATTGCAATCTACTTCCAAAATCTTAAATCCTTACACTCACACACAAATAAATATATGATAGATTTGTAAAATATCTTAAGCTTTACAGAGAAAACTGAAAAACATATGTTGGTTATGCAAGATGATTCGTTCTAAAAATATGAAGCAATTTCGAATTAATCGGTAAGCTGTGTTTAAGATTAATTTATGACCGTTAATGAAGTTGACATCATTAATACATTACAAAAATTCGCTTCATCATTCTTCAAATTATTAATTTATTTTAGTGCAGAATTTCATGATTATACCAATTCCTAAAACAGTTTTAGGCAAAGTTCCGGAAAAGATATAAAACGCTTTCGTATCTTTCAAAGTCTAAAAAAAAAAAAAA
>JAPMOQ010058975.1:1991096-2049340 GCA_026543055.1 Argiope trifasciata
GTGACACTGAGTAACCATCTGCTTTGTCCTTAACTATTTGAAAAAAAAAATATATAGGATAGTGAACCAGCATTTGATGGATACACCTTTTATTTCTCACGGTACAATTACTTAAAAAGTCATAAACGATTTTTTCAGGTAAACTCTAGTACTTAAGAAAGTAGGTGAAAAATTGATTAAAAATTCCATCCTCACTTGAAATAAGCCAAGTTAAATAAAAGTGCACAGTAAAAATAAAATAATAGTCAGTTATTTTTCTATTTACTAATTCGTCATTTATTAAAAGAAATGCAATTTATAGGTAGATTAGGTTTCTACTTGTAAAACAATGGTGATTTATTGAAAAGAATTTTTTTTTCATCTTTTTATCCCTTTCTATAAGAATTAGCATAAAACAAAATACTCTCTATACTTTTCGTGTGAAGCTGTTATTAAATGAATATTTCTATTCTAAAAATATACATTTCTAAAATGTTTTTAATGTATAATTCTAACTTCTGTATTTGTCTTACCCACTCTAATTGGAAAGAATGAAAATTGATTTTAAACAGAGAAGAAAACATGGACCCAAAATTTTATCAAATGTTAAATTCATACGCTGTAAGCCGATTTTTAATACAGCAAAGAAAGAATTAAAAATTTCTATTGAACAGGAAGACATCTGCCCTTATGAAATGTATGATAATCAGAACATTGTTTCACACAAAGTGAAAGAATAATGTAATTTCTATCGAGTTTGAAGCTCTTATATATTTTCCAAGTTACCACCTCCATTCTTTTTCAATGAAATTTATCAAATGGTTACTTTTTATCCTCCCTCTATACATACTCACTACATTCGAACTTGATATGTAGATATATGTAAAGGCAATTTCGAAGATGCACCACCAAAAAGAAGAAACATTTGAAATTTTAACTTCGATTTATTTCACCATGGAATTCATAATGTGTACAAGAAAGCGCAGCTCAAATTGACATCTATTAACATCGTGATATAAGAACGAAGTGGCCAAAATTTCCCTTTCAGTGATTTTACTACGAAATTTTGATAGGCATTTCTTCGCCATGTGTAGATTTAGGAAAGGGAATTTTAGGTATCTTTAAAAGAATGTTGCAAGCATTAAGAATTCTTATCCTTTCGTTCGGAGCGTAAGAAAATGCTAAAGTCATTAGTTTTCTAGAGCGCTAGTTAAAATAATGAAAATAATAATGTAAAAAGCGGGAAGTGGATCAGAAAATAAGAGAACATTCTAGAATGAAGTTAATATGGGCTGATTTAAAATAAAAATTAGGAAATTAACCAACATTTAATTTAGTTTTAAAAATATCGTTATATATAGAGAGCAGGAATATAATATTGCACTCTTTTAATAAATTAGAAATTATTTTATTCATTTTCATATGATCGGAATGAGACATAAAAACATTAAAAAAACGGGAAAATGTCATTGAATGTTTTTGTATAGAATTTTACTTGATATATATATCTATATATATCACGGCTTTTACTCGCTGGTAAAATGCTACAAAAATAATTGATTCGATAAAAGTTCGAAAGGTCTTTAAAAATTACGATTTCAAAATTTCTCCCTTTAAATCTTGCAATTCATTATTATAACTATGGTATCACTCTGCTATTTTTATGTGTATTATTCTTATTCTTAAAATGTATCTTAGATTTTATTATTATAAATAATTATGTGAAGGAATGATAGGTATGAATAGTGATGGGTATTTAAATAAAAAGAATCGCTTGGGTCATACTTGAAATAGACAATTATCCCAATTTCTCACGCTGAAAACTTACTCTTCCGTGAATACAGCAGACGTCAGTCTATGAACAAGCCTGGGTTTTTTTTTTGTTTGTTTTTTTATATTGATAACCTCTATTTCGTCTGTTTAGAGTGGGTCTATCCGAAGCGTTTAAACATTTTCGTGTGTGTTGTTAGGATCAGCTTGCATGGTTTTATTCACTTATGACAAATCCTCCCCCTCTCTCTCTTTCAAAAAAAAAAAAAAAAACCTAGCGAAAAGTCATTTTTTTATTAAAATGTTGGCTTAATTTTGTTTTGGCCTTTTTTAAGTCTCTTTAAACATTATTTGAATGCAGGAGAAACAAATCAATAAAAGTTCTTTATTTTCATCCTCCCTTTTTTTTGCATTGACTAAAATAAAAAAATCTATGCGTTCATTAGGTTCAATAGATTCAATTTTTAGTTTGGATTTTTAGTGTATCTTTGCACTATCTCCAGAAATTAAATTGTTCATTTATCTGTAGTTTTAATAATTCAGGTTAAAGTAAGCTGACTAAAATAATTTTTTTTTAAAATCTGTTCATTTTCATACTGTCGGTAAACAATTAAAAGTGAACAAGTCAAAAGAGGGGGGAAAAGATTTTATATGTGGGTTTTTTTTTGTGTGTGTGTGTCATTTTGGTAGCAGGAATAAATGTTTATACTAATGTATGTTCAGCGTGTATTGAATACTTAAGATACATTGGTATATGCTCCTTTTTCCCCTTTAATATATAAGTCATGTTGAAAAGAATCTTAATTTCATTCGTGCAGGTCGGTATATTTTCTAATCTGTTGATTCATTAAAATTTCTTTAAATTCTTCAATATTTCCGGAGTATAACGTTATTGTTATTACACAGTTTAATACAAGTACCAATACATTTCTGGAACCCTGAGATGTTATTATACAGTTTAACTCCATGACCAACACATTTCCTGAGCACTCTTATTATTATACAGTTTGTTACTTTGTCTTTTATAATCGACAATGCTTTCATTTTACCAAATATTGAATAAACTGCAAATATTGGAGTTCATTGGCATAATCCACGTCAATACTATTAATACGATAAACGAGCCATCTGAATGCCGAAAGTGGCTACACCAAATGTTACCAATACATCTGTTTTAGTCAGAAAGCTACTTCTTAGTTTCGAAAATGTAACACCGAATGATTGCATATAAAGACTCTATTGACGTTCGAAAGCAAACGAATTTCCGACGTTCTTTTTCGGCCCGCATTCCCTCCCCCTTGTTTTGAAACATGGGCAGGAAAAAAAGACTACTTTTGACCCCTCTTTGTATGTTATTTCGGCGGCACCGAATTTTTCAGCCTATTGCCGCCTGCGTCAAGAGGAGGGGATGGGAGGTGCCTCGTCGTCGTTTGGAGCCGGTTTCGCATGGATTCCGACCGAACCAGAGAGCCGTTTCAGTCTGCAGCTTGCATTTCCAGTCACAAGAGATAGAGAATTAAGTGAAAAAAATGTGACGCTAAAATAATTCGAATTATTTTAAATACTATAAAACTTAATATGAATAATACGAAAAAAATGAATTTAAAAATGAAAATGAACGCTTTGTGATAATTACAGTTTAAGTGAATATATATATTTGGCTTCACATTTTAAATAACATAAGTTATATTATTATTAATAATGCCATTCATTATTTGATTTAATTTATTTATCTTATGAAGCTTTTCTGGGCTTGTGGGATCGTTAGGCATCGTCGGTGTAACAAACGTCTTTATAAATATCTACTTTTCAATTCATTCTACAGAGAGTTTGAAATAAGAATAGGTACCAACATAATTTGGATACAAATCAATAATTTTTATTAATTAATTTGGATACTTTAATTAGTTAATATATGAATCTTGAACGGACGGATCATTTTAAGCTCATAGTAACTCAGAGATGTTCATTTATTTTTCAAACAGGTAATAAATAATTTAGGACTTAATGAGTTTAAAAAGAAACAAAAAGGTATCGGAAATGATAATTCATTCATGAAGAAAAGAAAGAAAACATTCTATGAAAAAAAGAATGAAAAACATTAATTTATAAATAAGTAGCACAAATCGCGTTTAAAAATTCACCGACTTCTTATTATGGTACTGCACAGAAATTTTCATTCACTAAAGAATGACCACAACTAAATATTCCGATAAAATAAATTTTTATTTGGTTAATTAATTTTATTTTTTAGCCATAACCGAATACTTTAATAAAATAAGTATAGATACAACGTAAAAAACGCATTTCGTTTTTTCCCCGTATTTTTATTCATATAAAGGCTCTCACAATTCTTAGAATCTCATAATAATAACTACTTTTTTCATTTGTTTTAAGTTTTTTCTTGTTTTGATTTAGTTTATCAAAAAAAAAAATGTAAACTTGATCAATATTTTTTTTTTCGCATTAAATGTACTGAAAGCATCAAGTTTATTTTGAATTCGTATAGCCAGGCGAAGCCAATTTCCAGTTCTAACCGGATTTTCCAGCCTCGGATAACAGTTAAAATCAATATATTTTCAGATGCGTACATGGTTTTATTATATAGAATGGTTATAACAGAAGTAATTGTATAACTATAGAGTGGAAAGACTGGCAAAATGCCAGAGACTCACTGTCTTAGGGGTCCGATCAGAGACGTACAGTTACTTAGGCACTGCTACTGACCTATAATTAAGGATGAAAAAATGATAAAAATCAGCGATCGAGTACCTAAAAAAATGAAGTACTTTGGTATTTAATGATAATGATAAATTTAATTTTCCAAAAATCGTTTAAGGCCTGTGGTGCATAATTTCTTAGAATCTTTCTGAAAGCATCATTATTATGCACTTGCTAACCATTATGTTTTAAAATATTTCAAGTTAGATTATAATTTTAATCGCACATTTGGTAAAAAAATTAAATTAACTCCATTAATTTTTGGTGTCAGTTAAGATACTTTGATTTCATCAATTTTATTTTTATATCTTTAATATGTATAGGGTTCGATAGGATGATTGAGAAGAAATTTTGCAGCCCTTGCAATTTTCTTTGTTTTAAACTGATCATATGAGAAGAAATAGAGGTTTGTGATTTATAGGGTAGGGTAGGGATTTAAACATATCCCAGAGGGCTCATTAAACGATATCCTTTTCCCCCAAATTCATAACTAAACAAATCGTAATTATAAAAACATTCAGTAATTACCCTAGTAATACCTTAGAATACCTTAGCTGATGTAAATTAAACATATGCTTCGGCTTCTAATCACAATAATGAACTAGTTTAAAGAATTATATTTGTAATGATAAGAAACTACTATTTATTATTCCAGAATTTATTTTAACACTCGCTCCCAATTATACTAATGTACTGGATTTTTTTTTACTGTTTTTAACAAAAGCACGCTCTATTTCCTAAAATACCACATATAAGGGATCAGAACTATTTAATACACTCGATTTAGAATAATTTATTATCATCCCCATTTTTTCCAGAGAAAATCTGGGAATGAACTTTTACACTATTAAAAACGTCTGTGAATTATATCGATATAATATCAAAGACTGAAAAAGGCGCTTTAAAGTAAGCAAGGGTTATCAGTTCAATTAGTCGCATTCATTTTCATTTCAGGTAGTGCATTTTACCTCCAATTCAACTTATTTTTCCTCAACACTTACCTTTCCTTGAAAAAGTCTACTCAACAGTAGGATTCTATTGGATATCTTAAATCGTACTCTCGTAAATCATAAACTATCATTGACCATCAAAGCAAATACCTGCTCTCTAAACCTGTCACAGTTAACTTACAAATATATATATATCTTTAAGACAAATGAATAATTGACATTCATTCTGGTACTTTCAAAATAATGACTCAAAATATACACATTTGTCGAAAAATCAAACAATGGATTATTACAGATAAGTTACTTCCTCATCTTCATTGCATCCATTTCTTATTGATAAGAATCTAAATCAACATTCTCAGATTCCTTCTTTAGCATTTAGTTTTTTTTCTTCGTTTCTGTCAGTTTTCATGTTGTTTTCTACAGCTGATGTCAAATAGCATCAAATTATTATTAACAATTTGAACTTTCATAAAAACAAATATTTATGTAGTTCTTACGAAACATCAGTTGTAAGTAAGAAGTGATTTCTTATCATGTAATAATTTATTCAAAAGTCATCAAAAATATATCGTTTTATTAAATGAAAATCCCATTGCTAACTTCTCCTTTACGAAAACTGCTAGGATAATTGAGAGCCTTAGCCTGTTTCTTAGGAAAAAATCCAGAAATGAAAATTGACCTTACTTACATTTTATCGATAGGAATAAAGGATTAATTGCTGAAAGTAAATTGCATTTTGCTCTTCTTAGCAAAATTGGTTAGGTTATTATTTTTGAATAAATTTATTTCGTTAAATATAATAAACCATTAAGCTAAAAAAGAATTAATTTAAAGCAAAATACAAAAAATAATATTAAATAAAAAAAATCCATTAAATTGCATTGATTTATTTTTGATGTAATGCCAGGAATCCGAAAGTAGTCTTAATGTTTAATTTGTTTTACTGAGTTAAAAAATCTTTCATAGCATATCTATAAAAACGTTTTCTAAGAGGTTTTGCTTTTATTCGATTTATGGATAATTTTTCGCAAAAATAATTTCTGGGAGTTTTGATGTTTTTATCCTAATAAAAAAGAAAACTTGCAGCTTTGATCTAAATTTGGTTTCAATTGGTGATTCAGGCCAATATAAATGCTCTTAAATTCTCCGTCACCACCACCACAGAGAGCAGATTTGATTTCTAGCTGACAAATTATGATATGGAATGGGGAAATTTTCTATTTTTCTCGGATTATTCGGAAGTGAGAGATTCAAAAAGATTTCACTTAAAAGTTGCATAAAAATGAATACCCATATCAAGCAACTTACTGCAAATATAATTAAAGTATCAAATTTTATTAAAATTGCGCTGATTTTTCAAAAAACAAAATCATGCTTTTTCAGAAAATAGGTGAAGTCATCTAGTAAAGGTGCTATATATTATTTAGAATTATTAGGTTTTATTAAGGATATGTCGAAATATTTATATACATATTTATACCATACAATATTTATATCTATATACACTATTAAAGCGTCAATTCCAGAGAACTTGTATGATCTGGAAGTTTAAAGAGTGATGTCAAATTGACCACAAAAAGTTCCAAAATATTTCGTCTAGCAAGTGTTTTTCTTTTTTTATCCCTCTCCCCATAAAGATGTACTCTTATAAAGAGAATTCAAACAAAAGATTAAAGTGAGTGGGATTTCACGCTTTTTTAACACTAAGTGAAACCAGAGCGTGCGACTATCCACATTAATAAGCATATTTTGCTCCTGTTTTTAAAAGAATATAATGCGATATGCATACTATAAAACGACAACCAAGCAATTTTAGCACGACCCCGTATCCCAAAAAATAAGAGCTGCTTAGACGAAAAGAAAAAGAGAAAAAGAATCGATAAATGTCAGCTGCGTTACCGGGACATTGACATTTTTCAGGCTGCTATTTATGTTCAAATTTTTTAATAGAAACATTCACTCCCACTTAATGAGAGCTGAGTCATGATTCTTAATAACAGTATTAGGATAAAATGGTTGCAAGCTAGCGACAAAAATTCATTTAGGTCCTAGACATAATGGAAAAAACGTTTGGGAAGTTTCATTCCAAGCATAAATGAAAGTGCTTCGTAAACACTATGTATCAAATAAAATAAAATTATTATGACTGATGCCAATCAATAAAAATGAAATGAAATCGAAAATATTTAGTGTAAGCACAATATTTTTTTCTTTCTTCTCATTAATAAACGTCCATCTACACAGGATGTTATCATTCAGCCTGCACAATATTCTGTCTACGGAAACACCACATATTATTCAGAATTTATCTCACACATAGAAAAGAGAATTATGAGGAAGAAATATGAGAAATATGAGGAAGAGGTTAAGGAGGAACTTTTCCAGTTCAAAAAGTAATTTTTGTATTTATTTAGTGAATCGGCAATCGAGATTTCGATTGTATAAGCATGTAGCATGTTGATTGCTTCGACAAAAAATGTGTCTCCAAACATTCGTCCCTTAATAGATTTACCAGCACAGCACGCAGAAATAAGCCTATTCGAGCGTCTCAAACAAATGATGAATGACACGCGAACAATAAAGCAAATCACTTAAGAATTGCAACTTTAAGTGCTTGAGAATCTTAATATCATCGTGCTGCATAATCGAAAGACAAAGTTTATATGCTGCCTGGTCAGGTTTCGATTAAAATAATCGAAAAGGACGATTTTTTACAAATATCATAAAATCTAATTTTGAAAATTAAGACTACACCATCGATTACGCTTTGAATTTATGAGATCCGTCATTAATGATACTTGTGTAGCCTCAAAACGGAAGTATGTTTGAACTCATTAATTAAGAATAAAATAAGTTATAGCGCAAAAAAAAGCTGATATATTTAATGTTAGGATACTCGCACAAGCATATCAAAATTACTTTTTATATCGAAAAGATATGATCATTTGAAAAAAAAAAAAAAAAAGAGTTCTTAAAAATACATTTTTATATGTGCACTACATAATAGAATTTTCCTATTTTATTTATTTTCCAATCTCTACTCATCAGTTAATAATTCGTTATTATAAACGCTATGAAATCTCGAAATCAATTTGTAATGCGCTGTCAGGTATGGTACCACTGATATGCAATGAAAATGTAATTAAGTTAATTGATTATCAAGTTCCAATAATAGTAAGATTGAGTATTATCATCGATAACCCAGAAGTTTTCAAAATTTCAAAATGAGCTAGATGGATGAAATTTGATTTACGGACTTCAGATCTAATTTGTTGATTTTTATCAAATTTTGTATAAAATCCATTCTGAGAAATAAGTTGGTCTTGCTGCTCGAATATAAGCGAACTCGATAACTACAAAACATAAAGAGTCAGAGAGATAAAGTTTAGTAAAGAGATGTATCATCTAAAATATAGATTCATATCTAGTTTTGAACCCAATATGTCAAAGGATTGACAGCCTATAGGTCTGTATTTTCACATTTATGCAAACACGATTCATACATGCAATGACTTAAATTAATGAAATTCGCCATATAATCTTGTAATTGAAATTGTAGTTCCGAGTCACATTTCGCTTCCAATAGGTAAAAAAAAAAGAATCCGAGTTGCATATTTTTACGATATATTGCGTAAAAATGCTATATCCATGCCAAAGATACATATATTTCGCAATTATTGCTAGCTAATATCAGGCAAGGCTTCCGCGCTTTACCCAAGGTTCACAATTTTATGAGAAAGGAGGGAGTTAAAACTTTTGGAGGGGATGCCGAAAAGTTCTTGGAAACCACTTTCGCTAGCTTACGATGAGCTTTTTCTAGCAAAAGATACAGAGTGTGCATTAAATTAGATGTATTTCCTTCGAGACCATACAAAAACGAACCCGTCCCCTCAAAAAAAAAAAAAAAAAAAAAGCGAATGAGGAGGGGAAAAAAGGAAAAACGAATGAAGAGAACGAAGGCAAGACTTAGATGAGAGGGGGAGAGTAAAGAAAGAAAAGCATCGGTTGGACGAACTTCAAACAAGAGCTGAAAAAATGCCATTCCAACTTGCAAAGTTAGAGGGAAAGCGTAGCATTTCATCTAACAGAGTATCTTTTAGGGAATAAATTCGGTGCATTCCGAAACTATCCGGTGTGCAACTTCATTCGAAGTTTCTCTTGCTTGTTTGCAACCCATTTTTTCTCTTTTTCATTTTTATAATGACTAGTCTTTTTCGGAGACTAGCTATTTGTCTACTATATTGATAACATTAATTATGTAACGTCAACCCATTTTGATGAACTAAATCTTATTGAACCAAATGGAAGTACTATTTTAAATTATATCTACACAATAAGGAAATACAGCACATTCTGATTTGTAAGCAATTCACCCAATGTGGAATTGCTAACTGGCAAATCAAATTGGTAAAATCTGTTCAGCTGTTGAGGTTGATTGACTCTGTCAAAATTCTATTTGCAACATATTCCTGAAAAGAGAATGTGTTACCGACACTCAAAGGCTATAAACTTTTATATGAAATAAAAAATAAACAAAATGGGTCCAGAGGTTGCGATTTGTGAAGTCTGTTAAGGTTTTTTCCTAAGAGAGTATGTAATAAAATTCTGTTTTAGAAATATTTTTCCGAAATGGTGTTTGGTAGAAGGTTAGACTACCCATTGATGAAGTATCTGAGAACTTTCAAATTCATTATAAAGTGTCGAAATCGATTCAGTCATTGGGACTGGAAAACCGATTCTTTCGTTTAGCCAATCAATTTAAATACGTAGATTATTAGTATGCATTTTTAAAAAAAATCTAACATCGAGTTTTTATTATGAAAAAGTACATAAAGGAAAATACAACTTTTTATGAAAATTCAGTTGAAGCTCAGTTGTTCTAATGGACAAGCCACCTCTGATTATCTTCAAAGAAAACTTTTGCTGTTTTTATGAAAAAGTTTTATATCTTTAAGTAATAAAAATGGTGGATTAAAATGGCAAAATATGCTACTAGTACATAGGCTGGCATTTTGAACAGAGTGACGGTGTTAAAACTTTAATTTGAACCCTCAAGGCTCCCCACCAGAGAGCGCTGTAAGCCTCACCAATGGTTTGTTTATACTGTCTAACCATCGGCAGTCAGTACTAAAATGTGAATCCGAATCGAGTGCGTCTTTTCTTTGTCTTTGTGTGTTTGTTCCTGTGGTAATGTGTGATGTTCGTAATAAATGTGATTATAAAACAATCGTTGCCTTCGACTCCTTTCTGACAGGTAAGAGCTTTTCATAATAATTGTATTTGATAATTGAACCAATGAACTGCGAAATTGAAGTCTAATCAGACGGTATCTTTGACGTTTCCAGTTCTAAGAAAACAAATACACTGTCATCTATCTAATTTAAATTGAATTTTTTATTTTATTTTCGATGAAAAACTTAAATTTGAGTAAATTATTATGTAATTCTGTAGCTACATTTCGAGGATAAATAGAGTCTGGATCTTGATATTTATTTTTCGCCTCAATCGTTTACTTCAGATACTAAAAACCCAAAATTTCGCCTTTATAGGGGCACCAAAGATAAATCTGGGGCATTTATACTTCCTTATTTGCCTCTGTCTATGTCATTGATCCTAAATAAACCTGATTTTTAAAGGATGATGAGGAATTCATAATTAACAGATAACTCTTCAAACTTCTTTGAAATCCAACTTCTCGAATGTATTTGAAGTTATTTCTATCTTTGGTCTGACAATTAATCTGTGTCAGTGATTCTAAGTCCTAATTTGACCTTCAAAATCAAATTTTTACCATCAGAAAATATTGCTTTGGGCTATCATTCGTTGTTTATAGGCATCGTTCTGAATTGTATAGCCACGATGATATGGTGGTAAGGTCTTGGCTTCGAAACTAAAGGGTTTCAGGCTCGAGACCGAAGAACCGTCGTGTACGAGAGTCGTGCGCACGTTAAAAGTCCGAGTCAAGCGTTCTCTCTCTGGTGTGGAGCGGAAAGGGAAGTGCTAGTTTAGGTGTCGTCCGCATCATCTGACCACATAGTGTTGCTTTGAAACGGGACGTTGATTTAACTAAACTTAACTAAACTGAACAATTGTTGATTGATAAATGTGAGCGGTTGGAGACTTGATCTATCAACTCTTGTTATGGTTAGCTATAGGAAGAAAGTAGTACGATATGATATCAAAATTTCCTTGACAATACATGGAATTTTAATGAGGAATAGAGCGATATAGTTGCTTTATTGGAGACGAAAGAATTCTTTGAAACTATTAAAATGAACACATTTTAGAATATATTATATCGACTGCGTAATCGACAGTTGCTATTCTCTTATTATTATCATCCCAGCACGTATTAAGGACAAGCATACATAAATGCATATATATTATTAGCACGTAGTAACATATAGTATCAGTATAGGTTGTACTACAAAGTTATCGTACAAAGCGATACGGTTCTGATTAAATAGCTGTGAATATAATTGCAGTATAATATACATATATCTACATATCAGTTGCGGTTATCGAATAGACAAAGTAATATGAATGCGACTGCATAGTTGTGAGCATAGATGCCAATTGAAGTGACAAACTTAAAGTGTTGATGCAAAACCTGAAGAAAATACGGTTTCGAATCTAATAGTAAGTGGTACGGGAAACAATATGAATTCAGAAACGAATACATGGTATTTCAGAAATTACATGTAGATATTCCTAACAATACGTGGATGGTGCATGAAAAACGGTTTGCAAGGTTTCTTGAGAATAAAAAAGTTAGATCACTGACTGCGGATAAGTAGATGGCGTCACTACTGGTCACGTAAGGAGTAGAAGAAGTCGGAAGTTTAAAAAAAACACATACCTTTGTCTTTTGATTTTTGTGAATGCTTTGAAAATATGACAACAATAATGCGATCAGGCATTTATCTATACTTAAAATAAAGCCCAATGTGTGTGTGTTGGCGCTCTACAGGCCATACTGTTGGACCTACAACTACAAAATTTGGTACATGTATACCTTGGAAGTCGGGACTGTGCACTTCGGAGCCCTTTTTTCGAATTTTTAATTAAAATTTGAATTAATTAACATTTAAGCGAAATTTCGACGTTTTTCCGCTATAACTTCCGAAAATATTATTGCACAAACATGATTTTTATATCAATTTAAAGATTAAAAAATTAGCTTTCTAATGGCACCAGAGTTTTAATGTATAACTTAAGCCTCTATTTTTGACGAATTTTTAAAGAAATATTTTAACCATGTTTTTTTAGCACGTGACTGGATAAAATAAAAGAATGCCGGAAGTTCGAATAAAAAAAAACTATCATCGCAAAATAAATCTAAAGAAATGCAACTTCTAGCACGTGACTGGATAAAAAAAAAGAAATATAAAATGTGATATTTTCTAAAAAAATAAATGCAAAGCAAAGGATTCTATAATCGTTTGCAATATCCAAACAATTAATTCAATAAATCTTCTTTATTTACGGTAAACCTGATTGAATTTAGACAGGATATGCATTGAAATCCCGACCTAATGGCATATTTCTATAATCGTTTGCAATATCTGTATAATTAATTCACTAATTTTTTTCCCCTTTTTCGCTTTTTTTAAAAAAACATTTAGTATTTTGGCAACATCACCGAAAAACACATTTTTAATATTTTGGAAGCATAACCGATAATTAAAACTGACTGATTTATAAAATTAAAGAATATTATTAGGAAAAAGTATTCTTTTAGAACTTTCCGTCCATCATCTTAAAGAAAATATTAATTTCAGGCCCATCAATGCCCGGAATTACTTCAAGGCTAATGAATATGTGATTTAATTGAAATTTTTAGAATGTATTACTCATGGCGAACCAGCTGGTCGCCAAAGGCGGCTAGTTAATAATAGAATCTATCGATAAAACTATTATTTTGTCTCTGAAGAAAACCAACCTTTAAGCTATTTAACATTAAGTCATATTACTGAATCTCCTGCCCACCCGAAGACACACGGATTAAAAAAAAAATACTGAATGACCGGACTGCCGCAACAGCAACACTGGCAGGAATTGCGGTCTAATCTTCTTATGAAGTTCATATTTCTGTTATGAATGCTGATATTAACATCACATAATTATGCATTTGTTAAATATTTAAAAAAAATCGAATCTAACTTTCAAAGTCAACGTTAATACTTTCAATTTTATGTATCAATGTTTTTAACCTTTCACCGCAAACAGTAGTACAGCATAATATTGTACCTTTGACAGGAGGATTTCATGTTGACCTGGACTTATTATGAAAATAAACCTAAACGAGGAAATAACATTTCATTTAAAATAATAAGATAGTTATTTTTGATCACATCTCAAGTTTTTATTCTTGAAAACAAGTTATTTACAAGAATTAGTAATTTTTGAAAAGGTTCGTTTCTTTTAAATGAGGCTAATATAGTCTCTTCAAATTCTGTCATTTCACAAAGTAGTGTGGAAATTTTATTCTGGAAATACATTGCTAATTCTTCCTCTGTTTATATCCAAAAATAATATAAAAAATAGTGGTCAACTGCTCGACACCAAGCTGAAGTGTTGCGTGACAATACTAATGCAAGTAACGCGATTCCCGAGCAGGTGTTAAATTGGCGAAAATAATAATAAATTTTCGTTGGAAAACCCGTCGAATAGGACTGAAACGTTAATTATTGGAGAAATTCATAAAGATAATGATTCATCAAAGTAATTTCCCAAATAATATATTAATACATAATAAAAATAATTATAATATTCGTTATTAGCTCAACATATTTTCTAAAATAAAATTTCATTTCATTTTAAAAGGCGGGAAAATTTGACCAACTGCATTAATGTCACGGTTCACGGTATAGTAATTTTATATGATTAATACCATGTCGCCATCTGTTGATGAATCAGTAAACTAATTGTTACTGTCGCTGTTTTCGCTTTTGTGATTATCCAATTCTGATAAACGAACTAAATTATGAATACCTACTCAGAGACGAACATTTTGAAGTAGAGCTGTCTTTGAAAGAAAGCACAGAAATAATTCTAAAGCTATATATTTCAAAAATTAGTTTATTATTTAAATGGTTTGTTGGTTCTAGATTGATCGAATTCTTTAATTTTTTAGGATATCACTACCTCAACTTCATTTTTAGTAGAAAAAAAAATTAAATCCATAAAATATAATTCATAATACCATTTGGAGATGTTATTGAAATACATATTAATTCGCTCTATTGCTTCAGGGAGTGAATCATAATTTAGCATAACCAATTTTTTAGCATGAATTTTTTAAATAAATTTAGAAATGTTTTATAGATTTCGAAAATTAATTACACAAATGTTTAATAATATTCAACATTATTAATAGTGATTGGTTTCTTTATTTAATTTTATAAATTTCGAGTTAGCTAGGAAATACGTGTGTATGAAAGAAAAATATAGAGTTTTAAAGGTCAAAAATATTTTTAACAACTAATTTTCTTCCTTTCCCATTTCTTGTTGCTTATCTCTTTAGCAATTTTTTTAAACTCTCTAAGCACTCTTTATCTATTTCAAAGTTATCTTTTCTTTAAGCAATGAAATTCTAAAATGTATCGTTACGAAATATGAAATCTTATATACATATGCAGCAAAGATAATTAATTCTTTAATTTTAATGCTAATTTATATGCTCGTATAACTATATAAATCTTCTCATCTTAGAAAAACTGTTAAAGAACAATAAAATGCATCTTTTAAACAAAAATGTACAAATAAATAAAGATGCTAAAGAGAACGAATTACTGTTTTCTGTAAATTTAAAAATAATATGATTTTTTTTATTTCAATTTATAAAATTTTAATAATAGCAATATAAAATGGGAATTCTCTGCGCCATCCATTAGAAAAAGTCGTCAGCTTACTACTACACAATAGTGTGTTTGATATTATGCACAATTTTTTACTTGCGAAAAATCGAAAGTTTCTGGGTATTAAATAACTAGAAGAAAATATTAAACAACGTTTATTTTAATAGTTAGATTCTGTCATAGCATCAAAAGTAAAGAAATGACTATTAATATATATTATGGATCCTTTTCTCTTTTAGTATAGATGCTACATTATATATATACACACGTCGTTTTATTTCATCACAGTGAAGCGGGCATGTCTATGAACAGTAGGAGGGAGGTACACACACAAACAGAACTAAAGACCGAGGAATGAGGGCTATTTTGATAGGGAAAATCTATTTTATAGTGCTTATAGATTATTAAACTTCTCATGGCGATTTCTGAACATGTGATTTTCTAAGCAGGGGATCTTTTTATAAACTACTAGCTGGTAGCCGGCGCGTTGCTGCCGCAGAAGAAATAATTTTGGAAATATCGTTTGAAATTTAAACTGCCTTGTTTAATTAGGAAGGATAGAATGAATGTTTAGAATATTTATTTTTATATCGGAAAGGAATATCTTTACCGAAATTAAATGATATACAAAGAAGAAGCGTAAATAATATTAATTCTATTTTTTTAAAACTTTATTATTCAAGACTTTAGAGTTGGAATTTTTTTTTTTTTCGTTTTTCCATCTTTAACAGAAAAAAACAGGTGCAAGTAATTAGAATTCAAAGTTTCGTCACAATCGGATGAGCGGAACGGCATCGCATTAAGAGACATGCAGACAAACATTCATTTTTATTTATATAGGTTTGCTTAAATCAGAAACTTTTATCAATCACTTTCACCGTGGAATTCGATGACTAAAAATTTTTTACTAAGCATTTCTTGAATCAATTAAGTAGATAACATGGAATCGGATCAGGAAATGAGAGAATATTTTTTAAATGAAGTTAATATGGGTTTAATTGAGTTAAAAATTAGGAAAATTATTCAGTTTAGGTTAACTTTTAAAATATCATTGCACACACACACACACACAGAGAGAGAGAGAGAGAGAGAGAAAGAGAGAGAGACACACACGTGTGTGTCTGTGTGTAATATCTCTTAATATAATTAAAATTCTAATTAATTTCCCAATTTTTATCTTAATTGAGCCCGTATTAACTTCAGTCTAAAATGTTCTGTTATTTTCTAATCCAGATATATCTATTTTTATTTTATTAATTCAACGAACTCTGTAAAACTGCTGAATTGAGCAGGTTCTCACACTCCGAGTGAAGGAATTAAAATCCATAATATTTGCAACATGATGCCTAAATTTTCCTACCCTAAACAGACACTTGTCAAAGAAATCCCTATCACAATCTGTTAGTAAAAGCAATGAAGGAAAAAGTTCTGTTCTTGTGCCGCAATGTAGATTGACGTATTTCTTATCACTTATTCTTGTACTTAAATTACGCCTCCAGTGATGAAAGAAATTTAAAAGTTAAAAATTCAAAAGTGTCTTCTCTTCGGCCACGCAACTACAAAAATATGTTTTAAACATATATGAACCCACTCGCACACTATATCTATCTTCATAGCTATGAAGAATATCGAAGACTTATAAATTTATATCAGAATTATACTGCAATTTATTGATATCACTGAGTTAAATTTTCCTTCATTGTATGGCATTCATTTCTCCTTATTAAAAAAAGTGTTAACCGAATTTGATAAAAAACAACTACTAATTATTTTGGAGATTAGAATATAAAGTGCAATCCTAAAATCTTTAAGTCGTCATTCGAAGACTTAAATTAACTTTAAATGGATTAAAGAGATTTGTTTGAATGTGCTATTCAGCAATTTGAAGCTATAAATACAACATAGTTCAACAATTTCGAATTTATCTGGCGCACATCCCATTTTACGTTCCGTGTCATAGCTTGAAATAGATAATAAGCTCCAGTTTTTAAAATTTTGATTGAAACAAGATTTGTCGTTTGTTTTCAGTCACAAAAACTTTTTTCCTGAAAATGTAACCATTGATCAATAAAGATCATATTTGTACAATAGATTTTCAGCTATCAAATGAAAAAAAATTTCTACCCCTTTTCGGCCGATTATCAAAAAAGTATCAAGTATATGCAGACAAAAATAATGTTATCATTGAATAATTTACTTAACTGCTGACTAGAAAGGTATTAATGGCAAGTTGAAATGATATTTCTTGGCTATTTATTTATTTTCAAGAAATAAAAATTAATGATTCAATGTCTTTTTCTGTTTTTCTACCTAAAATGATCATTGTAGGCTACTGTGGCGGAAAGTTTGATTATCTAAGATGGTTATTAGAATAGTTTTTAAAAAACAAATGCTTATTCTGGTAGCCGCTTTTCAGCCCAATTAAAAATAAAATTTGTACAAAACTACAATTTTAGCCACAGACAAGGGAAATTTCATATAAATTTAGACATTGCGTTTTAGAGTCATCGATGTTATATGCCCGTGAAAGAAGACCGGCAGATAGTTAACCCCTTGAGGGATTGGTTACACAAATTAAATTTGTGTACCAAATTTTATCTCTCTAGCTCTCTTCGTTTTGTAGTTATAGTGTTTACTTAGATCCGAACAGCTAGCCGCCAGACTTCCTCAGCACCGATTTCTTTCAAAATATAACAGAAATACACATATTTAAATTATAGACTATGTACCAAATTTCACCCATCTAGCTCAAATCGGTTTTTGAACCATTATGTTCACAGACAGACAGGTATAGTTTCAAAAATGTATTTTTTGGACTCGGAAGATCTGAAATGTGGAAATTCTTCAAAATCTCGAATTTTTTGACGATCACAATACTTTCTTTTTGCACCCTTCGTATAAAAGAAAGTGAAAAGTTTAAAAAGAGCTGCAGTTACGCATTTAAAAGAGCCTCTTACGACTCCAGAGCCGATTACTCATTTAGGTCATTTATCTTCTAGGATACCCTGCACCCGACTATAATATTATAAATTAAATGTATTTTTGTCTGTGGTTTCATGGAAAACAAATTAAAACAGGTTTAATTAATTTTGAGAATAGTAGATGTTTTTTTTAAACCTATTTACTTCAGTCCTTAAAATTTACAAAATCAGCATTTCTTTCTTTTTTCTTTTTGTATAGTGCATATTACTGTCTGTTTCTAACTTCTTGGTTTTTATCTTTCTGATTTGAGAAAGTAAAAACCCCGGAATTCCGGTTATATCCGGAAAACCATCATTCTGATGATTAAGAATGTCCTCAATTAAATACAAATATAGCCTTACCTTCCGCTAGACCAGCGGTTTACGGATGCTCTCAAGTACTATAAAAATGTATTTTCACCTTCCGAACTTTGGTATCAAGAGTCGATAAACTGACACTGTTCGTAATCTTCATTATCAGAACTTTTCTCTCTGGCATGAATTCTTTATTTGTCCGAAATTCGGCTTTAATATTCCGAATGTGACAATGGTTTCGTGACTTCTTCCGAATTCAAAATAATAAAAAAACATTAACAGCAGTGAAATAACAAATAAAAACTTAAAAGAAGTATTTAAAAAAATAATTATTTAGGAAACATTAATGTGTGACATAATTCATGTAGGATCAATTTAGTTAGATGCGCTTTATTATATAAGCTTTTTAATGGATCGATGATATCTAATATAATTTTTACAAACTTCTAAATAAATAATTTCATCATACCAAAACATATGTTACTGATATATGATTAATTCTGAATTTATTTTTGAATTTCTATCGATCTAGAATTCAAAATATATTTATTTAATTATAAATAGAATTATATATATATATATACATAATATAAAGTTAATACTAGTTAGTTAGTTACCTAATTTGAGTTATTCGTTTTAATTTTGGTTGAATATTCTTATGTAGTGTTACTTTTTATATATATTTTTGTTTCATTTGGTGATGTTTTTTAATGTTTTGCTTTGTTTTTGTCTTTTGCTGTTTAAATTGGTATATCTCTTTTACTGTAATTTTCGGGTCACGAGGTGTCAATATTTTTGACCATTGTCCACCGATGCCTCACAGAAAAAATCGATTATTTTGAATCCTTTTTGCTTGGCTTATTTTTTTAAAATTAATTTAGATTCATTTGTATTTTAGTTGTAGCTGCATTTGCGCTCACCAAATACAATGATTGATTTAAAAACTAAAAACTCTTTTAATTCTTAAACTTGTTTGAATCTGTAATGATTTTTAGTTTCGATTCCGGTTTTAGTAACATTTCCGTGGTTAGTGCCGTTTCTGTTTCGTTTACATTATTCTATTAATTACAGTAATTTGGATGTGTTTCATTAATTGGTTCTATTTCATTTAGTGAACTTTTAGCGTTTAATTCCGAATTGTTTTAATTTCGATTTCGACCTAGTTGGTTTCGTTTAAATTTTTGTTGACCAGGAAATGGGTTTTAATAGTTTTGATAATTTTATGATTGTATATATATATATATATATATATATATATATATATATATATATATACATACATAAAATGTCTATTAAATGTGCTCTGAATATAGTTAAAATGCCTATTACAGTAAACTACCAATTATCTGTAGAATTCGATAACACAAAATGATCGAAAAAGGGCATCAGAAAAATATTTTTGAACGATTTTTCTTTACAATAGTGGATATGCACATGCAACAGTAAATTTCTATACGTATAATTTTATGATGTACTTTTTTCAAAAAAGTGTGGTCATTTGTTTTGTGAATGCGAACGCACCTCTTAAAAAAATTTGCGATTGAAGTCTTTTGAGTTTAACAGCAGAAGATCATCAAGGTAATTCGATTTCTATTGTCAATGAAATGAATAACAGTAATGAAGAAATTGATAATCAGGAATAAATTACATTAAAAAACTTCAGCTGTATTATTAAAAACTTTTTTTTAAACTTTAAAAGGGGGAAAAAAAACGAAATCTGTTATTTATTTTATTTAGACTTTTTTGTAAAACAAGATTTGTCATTTAAAAAAATGATTTGTTTGTTGTATGTGAAACATTTAGTTGAATGGAAAATATTTAATTTTTCTATCTTACAGCTGTTAAGTTCATTGGAAATATCCATCATCCCAAAATATGTAATTGAAATTATATGATCTGATATAATTCTACGAAATCTTGCATAGTTACTTCAGCATTCAGATTTTTGGATACAGCCAGCAAAGGTCTTCAGTGTATAAGCATGTGTTTTAAATAATTTTTTTTCCTTAATATTTTTTTTTTTTGAAAAAAAAATTGAGGACCTTCATTGGGGAATGATGTCTAACATGGCAAGACTTTGTTTTTCATTTTATCTAAATAAAATAAAAATCTATGTTTGTCTATATATTTCTTTTGCGCAGCCGAATCACTCATCTGATTCCGATGAAACTTCGACAATATGTTGCTTGCACTTACGCAAAGGTTATAGGCATAATACAATCATCAAAAGTATAAAAAATATTTTCAGATCTATTTCCGCATCTATTAATCGTGAATTAACCACCAAATAACTCGCCAAGGGTACACAATAGATTCAGTACAGATGCTAAATTCAAGCTAGACGCTGATATTTCGGATATATCGTACGTAAATGCAATGCTAGACTTTTTCTAAGGCAGAGGTTCCCAACCTTTTTTGAACTGGTGCCCCCTTTTCTAGTGAATATTTCGATACCGCTCCCTTTCCACTCCAGAGAAATTAGAGCATGCATAATGCATGGGTATAGCAAGAATTAAATGTAGAAAAAATTTCTAATAGGTAGAAAATTGTTGGAATTGAAACGCTACTGAATTTCCTCTTTATTTATTAGGTTGTTCGGAAAGTAATTTCGTTTTTTCCCGACAGAGGATTTAATTGTATTTTTCGCACCCAATTTCATACTTAAACTGCAAAATCATTTTATGTTTTAAAAGCTGATATAGCAAGGCTTGAGTGTGAAAAAGTGCAGCTGATTCTTCGCAGTAGTTTTTGGATGGTGCCCTTTTAAATATGGAGAGCAATAAACAGCATTTTCGTCATTTTTTTCTTTTTTGCTATATAAAAGGTAAAAATGCTGTCAAGCCAGAAATAAATTAGCCAATATGTGTGGAGAAGATGTGTTAACAGTACATCAGTACCAGAACTGATTTGCAAAATTTTTCCTTCAAATGAGGAGGCCAAAAACCACCTCGATCAGTTTTTTTTACAGCAAAGACCAAAACTTTTATGAGCGTGTAATCATGTTACTACCAAAAATATGGCAAAAGGTATTAGACCAGAATGGCAATTTTATAATTTAATAAATAATTTATTCATTAAACGAAAATTTCTTTTCATTTTGACAAAAAAAAAAAACGAAATGACTTTCCGAACAACCCAATAGAAAAGTTTTAGATTGCCTGACATAAGGACAGACAGGGGTTTTGATGATACGCAGTAATTCATAATAAACTATTGTTTTCAAAATAAATAAATTGACAGTTTCAAGGACAATCAAAGGGCATACTTAATTATATTAAAAAAGTATTTTTATTAAAACTTAAAGACATCAGTTTCTAACTTCCAATGTTACTACAGCACTAAATCCTTGTTCTGCTAAATATGAAGATGGGAATGCTATCAGAAATCGTTGATCAATCAACCATAATAGTGAATAGAGTTGCGAAATAGACATCCGCAGCTAAAATTCTTGGCAGCCATTGAGAAAAAAAGGGCTTGAATTTAATTTTCAATTACTCGTTTGTCTATTAGTTCTATTAGTTCTTCTAACTGAGGTGATCCTGCTGTGTTGACATTGGAAAAATGACCCAAACCCCAGTCTGGTAAGTCCATGTTTAAAATGTCCTGGAACAGTTCCTTGAAGTCATTGTAGACTACATTTAATTAATCTTCTCACACCTCTCTGTGCCATATCAACGCCTCCTAATTTTCTCTGAGTCTTTTACCGCCCCCCTGAAAGTCTCAAACGCCCACAAGGGGGCATTATCGCCCATGTTGGGAACCTATGCTCTAAGGCAGGGCTTCTTAAACTTTTGTCATTCACGACCCCATTTATGATTGGAGTTTATTGACGACCCCATACAAATATAAAAGAAAAATAAATTAATATTTTTTGATGATTTATTTATTAGGTAACAATATACATATACATATAAAAATATAGAAGTTTAGAATTGGTTTTGAAACATACGAAAATCTAAAATTAAAAATTGCACAAAAAATTATAAAATTGTATTTATTATAGTTTCAAAAATAAAAGTGGATTCTGACCGTCTTAATTCTCTCGAATATACTCAAGTAGTTGCGTGGTAAGTATTAAATTAAAGTACAAGTAAAAAATTTAATGAGATGGATGTGCCTGTTTTTTATTGCATAACAAATCAAATCTTGATGGAATGTTTGAAACTGCTGGAAGTAAGACCTCTTCAACATTTTTTAACGCTGAACGATATTGGGATTTAATATGTGTTAAAGCTGAGAAAGTAACTTCACATAAATATGTGTGGCAGAAGTACATTTAACGCCATATCAGCGATTGTGGGAAATTCAGTTCTAGTTCCGATCCAGAATTCAGTCAAGGGCTTTTTTTGAAATTGTAGTTTTAAGTTTGAGTCACTCGAAAGCTCAGCAAATTCCTCTTGAGCTTTAAGTGGCAGGTGATCAATCTAACTTAAGCCAATCCAAAACGGCTTTTGAATCCAAACTATTTTTTGGAAATCAATATTTAATATAAAATATGTCCGGAACTGTATTTCTAGCGCTTTTAAGTGATCTACAATAATTTTTGCAATAAAAGTTTTACAATGAATTTTCTCGATTACAAAATTGTCGACACTAGAAAACATTTCGAAGGAATTTTTTTCGACCCTACTTTTCAAAATGTTGATCTTTTTAATAAAACTTTCAATTTTATCATTTGAAGTAAATGTATCGCAATTTTTTCCTTCCAAATGGGGTCGCGACCCATGGTTTAAGAAGCCCTGCTCTAAGGTAATAGTTTTATTGGAGAGTGTGCGAGAAAGGTTTAGAGGAACCAATCCTGTAAGTTTGAAATTTTGACTAAAGATTTAATAAAATTTTAGCTTTTTTGCGGTAATTTCCGAAAATATTATAACGCAAATAATTTTGCACCATCTTAGTTTCCAAAAAATTATCTTTTCAACCATATTAAAGATTTTATGGAATAAAAATATTTTCTATGTTTAATCAATTTAAATACAAAATATTTTAATCACATTTTCAAATATTAAACTTGAGAATACTGAACGAATATTAAATGAATTACGAGATACAATAAATAGCTTCTATCATTACCATTCTGAAAGAACACCAAGTTTTACAATTTCAAAAGAATACACAAATCTAATATATAAATTTGTTTTTTATAATATTTGTTTGTATTTGAATATAATGTGTATACAATATTTATATATGTATACATATGTGTATAGATGTAATATGTTTATAATATTTGTCTAATATTTGTTTGTAGAATAGAATAAATACTATTTATGCTTCTCCTTTATATAGCCTTTAATTTCCATGAATGTATTTACTGTCGTTAAGGAAATAAATGTAGAGATTTAATCAGCGGCCATTGCTGTTAAATATTTAGTTTTACTGTTAAATATTTAGTTCAAATTTGTTGCAAAAGATGTCGCCACGGGTATCACAAAATATCGCTGAACCTCAACCCAAGACGTGTGACGTCAGAATTTGGGAAAAAGCGAACTGCGCATTCGCTCGCCGGACGGGGACCAGGGAGGGTCGTGTCGTTTCGATCATGCATCTTGTAAAAACGTAACGTAGTTTCGCCATGAAACAATTGTTGACTACTCTTGGCGGCATCTATGGGTGATACTTTTTTTTCCTCTGTTGTAAATAGTCCTGTCGTAATTGTGAATGTCTTTTTCTTTACTGTAAATAAATTTCTTTCATATTCAAAAGCTTCTTTTTCTTCATTCAGTGACCGTAGACACTGAACTAAATGTGGTTGGATGGGCATTCTGTCCACACCCGATTCCTACAAACTTGGGGGCACGACCCCGGGATCTGAATTTGAAAGTTAATTAATTTCGTTTCCGGGCTAAACTTTTTAGTTTTCTTTTCTTAAAAGCAGCTTAAGTTAACGAACCGAAACTGAAACTTAGTAATTCTGATAGAATTTAATATGACCTTGAGACGACGCGCCAAAGTATTCCTAATATCAGTTGCTCCTAAGCGATGAGTCATAACAAGTATTGAATGTATATTCTTTTTATTATTTTTTCCTTTCTTGCTACGAAAACTGTTCTGATTTATTTTCTTTTTAGAGTTATGACTCAGCATATCCCATCTTTCGATCGTACAAAGTGTGCTCTTTTATTTTCAATTCTATGAGCGTTATTTATTTTTATGAAGTTTTTTTTAAAAGATAATACGTCTTCAATATTTAACTCAAATTTAATAGCAATTGTTTGTTGTATCTATTTATTTTTTTTACTAATTGTGCATATATACTTCAAATGAACAATTGAAATATTTAGAATTTAATTTTTTTTATGCGAAGCTTACATCTAAAAAATAAATAAATTAATTAACGCATTAAGTTCTTTTGAATATAAATATTTTTTTTTTCATTGCTGAAAGTTACTCATGGTTTTCTAATAAAGTATTTTATTTACTATTCATTTTAATAGCATTTTATATTAGGGAACTCCAATGGTACAAATACTTTTATATATTAATACTGAAGATAATTTATTTACTTTGTTTATTGTTTAAATTCATACAGTATTTTTGATGTAATTTTGGGTTTTCTTACTTTACAGTTGATTTATTGCCAAGCATTATTTTAAAAGTTATTAAGTGTTATTTTTTCAATCTTTAATTCTGTTGTGTAAAAATATTTTGTGCATTTTAAGATCTGGTTTTAAGGAATTAGTTTTAAATTACCCAAAGATTAATTTTTAATTTCAAGCTTAAAGCAAAACTAATTTAATTTGACTTTTATTTAAACACGCTGAAGCATAGAGAATTTCGGATAAATTTCAAAATTGATACAGCTCTTTGATTGGCACCAAGCCCCTTTTTTCTTTCAAAATGTCTTTCTTACTAAAAGGCAAAAAAGAAGATTTGATTTTTCTCGCGAATCAATTCGGCGTCACTGTTGAAGCAAACTTGACGAAACCCAAAATTTAAGATGTGATTTTAAAAACTGATGAATACGATGAGGAAGATGCCAAAGTGATGTTAGAGTGTATCATTGGGGACAGACATCTAACAGAAGAAAGAAAAGAGCGATTGCGGAAAGAGGAAGGAGACAGAAAAGAGCGATTGCGGAAAGAGGAACGTGAACACGAACTTGAAAAGCTGAAAATCCAAGCTCAAATAAATGTTGGTCATGAAAACTCCGCAGATATTTCAGTGACTAGTAAGACTTCGCAAGAGATGTTTCACCGATTCAACATGAAAGATGACATAAGTTTAAATTTAACATTATTTGAGCATCATGCCAATTTAGCGTTATTACCGAAAACTCAATGGGTCCAGAAGCTACTAGGATTAATTCCTCTGGAAGTTGCTCATTTAATTGCTCGAGAACCTGAGGAAAAATCGAACGATTACGACCATGTGAAGAATCTGCTGTTACAGAGATTCAAGTTGTCCCCGGAGAAACTGCGACAATTATTTGTTTCACATCAAAAAGCTCCCGAGAAAACATGGCAAGATTTCTATCACGAATTGCAAACTTACTTTGATGGATGGATAACAGGTCTGAAAATAGACACCTACGAAAAATTACGTGAACTTATCATTGCGGACCAGATGAAACGGAAGGCACCACCAGAGTTTCAGAATCACTTTCTTGGTGAGTGGTCATCCATAACTTCGGCTACTGATTTGGCAGAAAAATTCGAACGATACGACTATGTCAGGAGGACATTGAGACCAAAATCATCAGATCCATTCTTCAGAAGGGAAGAAGAAAATAAAGAAGCAAATAAATTTTTGAATCAACCACGAAAATCAGCGAATTTCCAAGATAGAAATAACAAGTTCCAGAAGAGACCCTTTGAGCCAAACAGAATCTCATACGTCAAGGAAAATAAACCATTTAGACCTGTGAATTGTTGTTACTGCCAGACACTAGGACATTATGGCGTAGAATGTCCACGACAATCTAAAAATATGAAAAATAATAAGTTCGGGAAGAAGCCTTTGCAGCTAAATAAAAACGCATACGTCGAAAAAAATAAACCATGGAGACCTGTGAAATGTTGTTACTGCCAGACACTAGGACATTATGGTGTAGATTGTCCACGACGACCCAAAAATACGAGAAATAACAAGCCTTTAGCACCTATTGTACAAACTTGCTCTGAAATTTCACGAGAGAATAGGAGGACAAGAAGAGTAGCTTTAAGAAACAAAACTTTCGATGCATTGATCGACACTGGTAGTTCAGTAACACTCCTTAGAGAAGATATCAGCAAACAAATCATCAAGCCTTCAGAACTTTTAAGAGAAACAATTACAATATCTGGTTTGGGAAAGTCACAAGTGAAAACAAAAGGATCATTTCAGCAAGATATTGAATTAGATGGACAAAAATATTCTCTGACATGGCATGTGGTACCTACTTCACATTTAGATTTTCAGGCAGTTATTGGATCTGACATTTCAGAACAAGCCTCACTTCACTTCACCAAAGAAGGCGTCAAATTTCGAAAAAGAGAAGATGTAAGAATATTTTCCATGCATGCGCAGCTATACGAGGCAAGACCACAAGACGAAATCGAAATAGAGCACATTTCTAATCTCGAAGTAAGAAAAGGATTATCGGGGCTGATTTCCAGTTACAAGCCAGAAAAAACTGAAGCTACAGATGCATCCATTAGAATAACTTTAAAGAACGACATTCCAGTCAACCAACCTGCAAGAAGACTCTCATTTTCTGAGAAACAAGAAGTGAATAAACCAATCGACGAATGGTTAGAACAAGGAAGAAAAACAGAACTACATACGGGCGCACTAGACAAACTAAGACTACAACAGAAAACTTTTGGCAATCCAAAGAGAATAATCACTGATAGAGTATCAGCATTTACCTCTACAGCCTTTAGTGACTATTGTAACGAAGAGAATATCCAACATCTACAAATTGCAACCGGACTTCCCCGAGGAAACGGCCAAGTAGAAAGAATACATCGAACACTCATACCTGTCTTGACCAAATTAACTATTGATGACCCAAAAAAATGGTACAAGTATGTAGACAGACTACAGAGAATCCTCAACAGTACCTCAAATCGTAGTACCAAATGGACACCTTTTGAACTGTTAATTGGCACTCCTATGAGGAATAAAGAAGACCTGCGAGTACGAGACTTGGAAGAATTAATGGAAGAATTTCAAGAGCAGAGAGATCTACTTCGACAAGACGCAAAAGCAAACATTCAGAATATACAGGCCGAAAATAAGAAGAACTACGACAGAAAGCGCAAGAAGGCCCCAGTATATCAGAAAGGGGATTTGGTAGCCATTCAACGAACTCAATTCGGAACTGGACTTAAGTTAAGACCTAGGTTTTTAGGACCATATAAAATTGTCAAAGTAAAACCGAGAGATCGGTATGATGTTGAGAAAGTAGGCGACCATGAAGGTCCTCATATGACCACATCATCTGCTGACATGATGAAATTTTATTCACCAGGCTGAATAAAACGCAATCAGCGCGATAGTTAATTAACTATTTTATTCTGTAATATATTTCATTTTCATGTATATTTTAATATTCTAATTCAATGAATATACACATTTTTTCATGCTCCGTGTATTATATTTTCATTTTGTAAAGAACTTTTAAATTGTTGCATTTATGTTTTCGATGTTTTTTCCAGTGATGTAATAAGCAAATTATTACTGCTAATATTATGTACCTTTCTCTTAACAATCGATATACTTAAAGTGAATTTTAGATTTGTTGTTTTTTGTAACAGTTTGGCCGAGTTTAATTTAATATCAGCCTTGAATGTCAGTATGTAAATAACGATGAGGTCATCGTTCTATCAGGATTGGCCGAGATGTAGAGATTTAATCAGCGGCCATTGCTGTTAAATATTTAGTTTTACTGTTGAATATTTAGTTCAAATTTGTTGCAATAGATGTCGCCACGGGTATCACAAAATATCGCTGAACCTCAACCCAAGACGTGTGACGTCAGAATTTGGGAAAAAGCGAACTGCGCATTCGCTCGCCGGACGGGGACCAGGGAGGGTCGTGTCGTTTCGATCATGCATCTTGTAAAAACGTAACGTAGTTTCGCCATGAAACAATTGTTGACTACTCTTGGCGGCATCTATGGGTGATACTTTTTTTTTCCCTCTGTTGTAAATAGTCCTGTCGTAATTGTAAATGTCTTTTTCTTTACTGTAAATAAATTTCTTTCATATTCAAAAGTTTCTTTTTCTTCATTCAGTGACCCTAGACACTGAACTAAATGTGGTTGGATGGGCATTTTGTCCCACCCAATTCCTACATAAATATCATTCTTAATTAAACAAGTTAACTATTTCAAATTCCAAACGGTGTTTTCAAGATTATGTCTTCTGCTGCAGCAACTCACCGGGTACTAGCTAGTATCTATCATGATGAGTAGTAATATAAATTAATACGTATTGAATATATATTTTTATAGTTTGCAGGGACAGAATCCAACAAAAGTTTATAAATTTAACCGAAGAAACTTGATGATGGCCATACTGCCATTAGATAAACTTTTAATAAGACGAATTATTTATTTCTTAGATGTCGCAAATATTTCAAGTTAATTTTGAAAATTAGACGATTTGTCCACTATTTGAAAAATAAAAATCAAGATTGTGATCTTCGCTGACTGTGGGGGAGAAGTCGAGTTCCTATCCAATTATTTAGTACCTTACAGCTAAACCTAAGAGCGCCATTTATTATAACAATGCAGTAACTTTAGTCAAAAGATAGGCGTTTCTTCGGAAAAATTTTAAGCTAAGATTCGTTTTCACAGAGATGTTATTTTTGTCATTTTAAATAATACCTCAAAAGCTATATGCTTCCCTCACTTTTTGAGAAGTAATAATGTTTTATCATGGCAATCTGGGCACAAAACAGTCTCTAGAAATTTTAAATTGGGAAGAAATTATAGCTCATGTTTTATTTCTTTAATCACACCAATAATGATCTAGTATGCCTGTCTCTAGATTTTACACTTCTTTGAGAAAGTGAAGTGAAATGTGAGTTCTATTATTCGAAAACTGCTCATTAAGTCTTCAAAACGATTAATAAAAAAGTTTCAGATTATGAAATCATGTGAAAAATGTGCATCAGCAGTATATAACTTAATTCAGAGATATAAGTACTACAAACTCCGATGTTTCGCAATTTTTTAAAAGAAAAAACAGTCTGTTTCAGGTATGAAATACAAATAAAGATTCTACGAAAAAATATATGCTTTTATATGCATATGTATAAATTGATGAACCAAAACCAGAACGTTAGTGTGGTGTGGAAGTTTGGAATGGGAGTTGCAGCTAGTCGTAATATACTTAATTGACCACCATTCAAAATTGTATTATTCATGCCAAAATATCTGAAAAAAAAACATTTTTATACTCCACTTGGTTAGAATGTATTTTAAAATTTAAACTCTAATATTCACATGACTAGTAAAAAAAATCAAATATATGTAGAAATTTAATAAGCGGCCCTTACCATTCCACATTTAGTTTTATTCTATTGTAATAAATGACACCAGAGAATCTACTAGCACCCTTGATCCAAAGTCTAAGACGCGTCAGGTTTCAGAAAAGCGAACTGTGAGCATTCCCTCAACAGACAGAAAGAGAGAGGGCCGTTCGTTTCGAATTACGATTATTTAGTACGCAACGGTGGCACATAGTTTTGCCATGGAACACTTGATTACGCTTCATCCTTGGTGTCATCTTAAGGTATCTATTGTAAATAGCCTGTCCTGTCCTAATTGTTAATGTCTTTTCTTTACTCTTTGCTGTAAATAAATTTAACTTTTTTATTCAAAAGCTTCTTCTCTTCAATCAGTGACCCTAGACACTGATCTAAATGAGGTTGAATGGGCATTTTGTCCAATCCATTCCTACATATATATTTCCAAAATTTTGCATTCACTAAAATCCTGAAAGAGACATAATGGAAAGTAATGGAGAAAAAAGGTCTCATCCCAACAATTTTCTAATCAAAGTAATATTTCAACTTAATTTTTCTTTTTCAAAAACATTTAAAGAAAGTTTCATTATTTTATTGCTTTCAACTCCAAAGCAACAGGAAAAACCATCAATTTTCAGAATTTCAAATAGTTCAAAATTTAATTTCGTTTCTTAAAATATATTAGGAAGATTTTATATGAAAAAAAAAAAAATCTATTCTTCCTGAAACGAAAATGACTGTGCAGTCCATTCTGTTACGCAAGTCATTGAATTTCAGTACACAAATTGCAATAAAAAGATGCCATTTTTACAGTTAAAATTCAGTATTTCTAGTTTTGTCCTAACGGAAATACAAGCAATTCAATTACATAATGTTGTCATTTCTGAAACGTGTTAACTTAATAAAATTTATATCTTAACATGCTGTTATATCATGAATATTTCACATACTATGAAACGCCTATTTGCTTTTAAATTAATAAGCTAAATATTTTTTGCGTAACGAATTTGCAAGTGAAAAAAACTAACAAATTGTACCTCAATATCTGAATTTTTTATGAAATAATAACATTTTATACAAAGAGAATAATTATTTCAAGATATTACTCTGGTCAATGGCTAACCTTAACTCATTACGTTTCATTTGAAATTATGTGTGCTTTCTGAAAACAAGAAGTAATTTTGTTTGCATCTGAATTCAACGAATACATCAAGCGAACAATTGTATTTCACAAACGTTAACACGTGCAATTGTAATTTTATCTGTCTTGAATTTAAAGTACTAGTAGAGCAATCTTTATCAATCGTCATTCCGTTAAAAGCTATCGGATTTTTCATACGAACTCAAATATGTATCGAAAGTTCATCATCGGCTGTGTTTTTTTGTTTCCATCTCTACTAAAAGAGGTGAATGCTAATTCAGGAACATTCATTCCGTCAAGACTTGGTGAAAGCATTCAACAGCTTTGTGTAAATCTTAAGAGCAGTAAGTTCTTTTCAGTAAATTTTGTTTAACCGCTTAACTGTTTTGTGGAGTGCTATGCGAGCATCGATTTATCGAATTTTAATAGTTGTAAGCAAAAAATAAACCCTTCATAACAATTAGAATTCAATATTAAAATTACTTCGAATACATAGATAAGTCAAGTATTCAATGGATTTCTATTTGAATTAAAATAAGAAAATATTCCCAAAATAGAAGATGTCATCTTTTTAGATAGCAAAGAAAATAAAACAGTTAAGTGGTTAAATCTATAAAAAGCATACAAAATTAAATGATTGTAATCATTAAAAAAATAGTCGATTTTGAGATTTGATAAATCTTTGCTTTCTAGATTTCCTTGAGTCAGAATAATACTTTTTGGCATCATATCTGTATGTCTATCTGTTTGCGAATAAGATAATTTAAAAACACTTTAAGCTAGAGGAGGAAAATTTACAATGTGGCTTTTACACTAAATTTGTATTAAAAAATTCTATCAAATTTTGAACAAAATCCATTCAGAAGTCTGTCATCCTGATTGTACGAGTACAAGTGGACATGATAATTAAAAAACGCAGAGTTAGCTGGAAAAAAATTTGGTATTGTTTTAGCATCTAAAGTGTAGATTTTTATCAAACTTTTTGACTAAAATTCGTCGAAGGGATGACCGTTTGTTCGTTCGCATTCATGCAAATGTGATGACTCAAAAGTGCGATAGTTAAAATAAATGAAATTCGGTATGTGGTCTTATTACTCTAATTGTAGTTTTGTGCCAAATTTGGTTTAAATGTTAAAAAAAAAAACATTGCAATGAATTTTCTGTTTTCTTTATTATACTACGAAGCGCAAAATTCATGAGCTGGAGTCTGAAAATAAATATCTGAACACATGTGGCATTCACGGCCCATAATTTTACGCGATGGAAGGGAAAGGGATAAACCTTAATTAAAGAGTACGGTAGATAATTTCGGGGTGACCAGTTCCGCTGGTTGTGAAATGTTCTACATGTAAAATTTCAGAAACTATTTATAATCTACTATATTAATAGTCCCCTTGGATCAGGACTTTTTTAGTATTGGTCTCGATCCTAAATGGGGTCGAGTATTATAATGCTAGAGGAAGAAAAATATTCAAAAACCCTTTTTCATCTTAATAGGTAAATATTTCTAAAAAATTAATAAAAATAATCATAAATAATAAATCATAATTTTAAAATTGTATAAAAATTTGCTAAATAAAAATAGGACACAATTATGAAAGTTTAAAAACTTCCAATTATCAAATATCTTTGATAGAACTAACGTCGCAAAACATTGAAAAAACAAATACACATGCTCCGAGAGAATCACAGAGAAAAAAACATTAGAGCTTTTATGTCACTTTTAAATTAAAATATTAAAACAGAACAAAAAAAAGTATTTCTCATCTGACATCATTTACTGTTGCTCCACTAATGAAAACATTACCAAATTATTCAAGAATTATATTGTTATAAACTTAATTAACGAATTGTCAGTAATCTGGGTTACAATGCACGAATTAACTCAGCTTTGTGAAATAATTTATACATTCTTAGGTACAGTTTAAAATAGTACAACATAAATCCACTAAATAGTACTTGGTTCCTAATTGCATGTACGTGTAAACTTTTAAATCGTATAACTTTCTTAACATTGACTGATGTGTTTCACCTAGTAAGGGCGGGGCTAAAAACGTCTATCGGAACTAAAATGATGTCAAGAAAAGCAAAAATATATGGAACTATGCTCCAGAACAAAAATATCTAACTCAAGCGAGATATTTCATCTTAAAATTTGAACTGAGTTTGCCAGAAATTAGACAGCAGCATAATAAAAACGACCAACGAATTATCAAAGACAAGCAAATATGAGGCATACCAATTAGAATAGTACCACAGCAACATATTAACAGAATTAGCTCAAATTTTGAGATAAAATATCTCTATCAACTTTTGTCCAACAAAAGTGCAGCTTTTTGCATTATACTCGTTAGGAGATGTCAAAACTTTATATATATAATCCTTCAGTTTTAAATGAAAAAATGAGAATTGGATCAGGAGATAAGAGAATATTTAAACAAGGGGTAATTTAAATTTTAAATAAGGAAATTAAGATATATATATATATATATATATATATATATATATATATATATATATATATATATATATATATATATATATATATATATATATATAATGCGACATAGCTTTGAAAATGTCTGGTCGACATCGACAAGAGGACCAATCTGCATTAACTACAATTCATTTTTCCAGGGGATGGCGTAATTTATACTTTGAAACAAAAGTGCAAACTTTAGTTCGCACTAGAATACAAGAACGAAACAGCGAGAAATTTGTTCCTCTGTGCATTTTATTAAGAATGAAATAAAATAGTAAAAGCATTATGCATAAAAAAAAGAAAGTTGTCAACTAAATGAAAGAAAAATGCAATTAAATTTTTATGATTGTCGGAAGATGGATGCGATAATAAAATTTCTACCCTGACTTCTAAGAAATTTATCGAAGTGATATTAGTTTTAGAGTATTTTATGAATATTCTTGATTCCGTTTGAAATAATATTTTATTTATTTTTATTAGATTCTGCATTAAGTCAAACCTTTTATTGTGAATACTCATATTACAGGGAAAATTTATGCCACTTTTACTCCTAAATTGCCTCTAACAGTACTTTTTAAATCGGCTAAAATAAAAAATTACTACTGTTTCTTTTCTTTTTTCTTCTTCTGAGTTTTGATGGGTCGACAAATTATTTTAACCTACGGAACTTAAATGCGCTTAAAAGATCCTAGATACATAGGGCAATTTTTTTTATATATAATCTATACACAAATAGAGAAAAAAAAACAAAGCAATAAAGGATCTTTTTGTGTTTTTACGTTTCAAAAATTTTGACACATAGAAAATTAAACTTCAATAAAACTTGATTTTATTTTAAAGAGAACAAAATAGGTATTAAAACTAGAAAATCAAAATACTGAGACTTTTAATCTGTATAAATAACGGAAAAATAATCGATAATTGTTAAAAAATATAAACCTACAGAACAATTTCTAATGTAATGCTAAAAAATTCGCCCAATGCGAAATTCAACAACGGATAACGATACTTTATTCTAGAAAAAAAGACGAAACACAGCTGAAGAGCACTTAATAACAGCACTTGCAGAAATCAATAATGCACACCTAAACAGTAATGAAACAACAGCAACAATACAGCTAAAGAGCTTGCTCTGCTATCAACAATCCAAAGAGAGAATTCAAGCTTGGATGTGTACCTCCATTTATTTAGCTTCATGACAGGGTTGTAGTTTTTCTAGATAAACAACCGATTTTATTTCTTAATAGTCATGTCACAAAACTTCTTGTATTTTCTGAACCTTCATTTTTGTCGCCAAAATCAGGACTAGACGACCTGATATCTATTAATACTTTTAAATATTGCTTTCTTACTAGTCGATGTATGAGGCTAACTATGCAAGGAAATAATACAGATTTTCATAATATATTCATCAGAATTAAAGATGTCACAATTTCAATTACAATTTTTTCTCTTCTTCAGGAATACGCTGTCCTCAAACTTCATGCAGCGGCAACCAACGACTTTGTTCTGATCATTCCCAATGTAACTGTTTTCCAACGGCTATAGAAGTCTGCTGCCCAACAACAGAAGGAACTGGGTGTTGTGTGAATGTACCGATACCATTAGCTATTGGTTGATAATTTAAAAATTGGAATATCCGAGACTTCTGTATTTTCATGTTGGGAAAGCGAAATGAGAGTATTGATGAGTCAAAAACTAAACTGAAAGAGCTGGGTTTCATCCTAATATAATTTGTTTCATTATTAATTTTCAATATTTAGTACAGGATCATTTGCTTTCTTTCGGCTTTAGTTTTATGAAAAAGGATACAATTAATATGTGAAAAACCAATGAAATGATATTCATTTTATTTAGATTAAAAAAAAAAAAATTAAAGATTTCTAATATAAATTTTAAAAGGAGAATCATCCAATAGTTTAAAGATTATGTTCATGGATAATATGAAAAAATTTCGACTTCATGAATTAATTAAAATATCATGTTACGAGTGATGTAATATGCAGAATTAACTTTCGGCCTTGTAAATAAATACTATGATTGTGATAAATCAATAAAAATAAATAAATCTGTTCGGAAATATTTGTTTTGAGTTATTTTTGAGATTTTTTTCATATATAATAAGTAATTTTAAGAATAATTATTGCAGTTATACTACTTAAAATATGACAAATAAAAAGGAAACTTTATACTATTATTTTATATAACTGGGAAATATCAATTTAACATTGAATTTTGATTGATTTTCATAATAATATTTTTTGTAAAAAATAAAAATATTTATCACCGTATTTACTGCAAACCAAAAATTCGCAAAAACGGGAGACAGAAAATTAATAATAATACGCAAATGCTTTTAAAGGTCAAGTTATTTTAATATAAAGGTTGGTGAAAGAATATGGTAAGACACATTTCAGCATTATTTAATAAACAAAATTAATACACACTTTAATAAAAGAATGAAATAAATTTAAAATATATACTTACATCGCACTTTTCTCCATCGAGCTATTCACTCTATTCTCATTGGACTCCAACTGACAATAAACTATTTAACTCAAATCTTAGTAGTCAAATCATTCCAAGTAAAATTGATAGCAATTCATTTGACATTAAAGTTCCACTTCTTTTCAAAAAAGAATTTGCCATGCATTTATAAAATACAGGGAGGAGAAGAAATTTTCCAGGTCATATATTTTTTACAAAAATGGCACGGCTTTATTTTACTAACTCATTGATTTTATTCCTCACATATTCTATTAAAAAAATAATAGGAATTCTATAAAATTACAATAGTAAGTATACTGTGTATTTATTATAAACAACATTAAAATGCAGTAACAGCTATTGTATAAAACAAAATTTTCATATCTTAAACAAGTATCTAAATTACCCATGTAAGTTTGGTATAGTACGTGAAACAGAGATTAAGATTTTGAATTAGTACATTATATTCAAAATGGCATATGAGTTTATCACTTAATTACAATAAACTTGATAAATAAATTTTATTATAAAATCTATTTCACACAATTTAATGGTAATACAAGAAACTGTATTGGATTTTAATGCCAGAGTATAAAATAAGAATTTATTTAAGAAGTTTTATGTGAAACATGCTTGAACAAAGGTAAAATTTGAAAGAAAAAAAAAGACTTTATGAAAAATTGGATATTTAATTAAGTTATATAAATTTCATTAAGAGAAATATTAAGAACATCATCTCTCTTATATTAAATGCTTTCAAAGCAAATTTATCACAGTTTATCCATGTAAAAAATATACAGAGTAAATTCATACAAAAAATAAATAATAATCAAAACTTAAACATAAAACCTTTTTTATTAGTAATGCATTTTTAAAATATTCAAACTTTGTGCAAAATGTGCATTACAACTTCATGGATTGTAAATGAATGTAATACATTTTCAATATTAACAATAAAATTATAAGTACCAATTTAAACCCTACATTAAAAGCTATAGAGGTAAAATCAATAATTTCAAAATAAATCCTCTCAATAAAATGGAATCAATATTCATATTCATAAAAGCAATACAGAGTACTGTTTTTCTTTTCAACATAAATTGTGGGTTTTTTAATCAACTATCAATGGAATCAATTCATGTTCATATAATACACAAAGTATGCTGCACCAATTCACATTTTAAATCCCTTCTGCATCTTTTAATTGTTGCTTATAATGTTAAGAATAATTTTTTAGTTGTTTCAAATAATTGCTCATATCTTACTACACAGTTTTTAAAATGTTATTAATCTAATTCTTACATCCGAAATTTAATTAGTGTTCTTTAAGTACCTTTTCTAAATTATTTAATGTGTTGTTTATTTACATAATAATAATTTCCCAATACGCAACATTTCCCGCAAAATTATTGTAAATTTAATTTAAATTGTGTTTGTTTAAAATCAATAATGTATTAATTAGTTTTACCTAAATTAAATATGACTGATTTTTATTTCTTAGTTAATAAATATATTCACCGGTATGTGGGAAAAATCTCAGAGTTTAGAGAAAACAATACATTATATGAAATATACATAAAAGTTTTAAATTTTAAAAGTGCATGCTTTTATAATAATTATTAAATGAAAACTTTACATTCATGGCAAAAATTATCATTCTCTTTCCTATTATAGCAATAAGAGGAAAAATCAGTTTTAATAACTGATTGTATATGCATACACAGTCAAAAAATTCGATTTAAATATTTAGCCAAATCTCAAAATTAAAAATTAGTATAAATCTGAACAAAAAAATTGGATTTATGTCACTTTAAGAACAAAATGATAAAATCTAAAAGATTGGAATTTGGCATATATTTTTAAACCAAAATTGTAGATCTATATAAAATTTTGGATCCAACTGCATAATTTTTTCTCTTCTATATGCAAAAAAACCAACCAAAAACCACACTGTATTATGTAAGTTATGTGAAAAAAACTAAAAGAACATTACAGCTGGTTTCAGCTCAAAACTGTGGTCAAAATGCAAATACATCTTAAGAGGTTAGACGAAAAACATATGCACATTGTATATCACAATCAATATTTATTTAGTTGTCATGCATATTTTCTTTACTTTTTGGTGAAGTTTTTTTTTTTTTTTGTGTGTGTGTGTGTCATATACTCTGTAACTTGGTTTTTTTCCTGTAGTCAGCTTCTCTTTATACAAATAAAAAATATAAATAAATAAGCAATTAAGAGCTTAATCTATTAAAAATACAAAAATATTTTCAAAATAATAAAAATGATCGAAAATTTCCTCTGACTTCATTGAATCCCATTCTAAAAAGAAAAACTATGAATGACAAATATAAAAAAATATTCAAAATGTTCAATTTAGATGAATTATCAAAACTCTAATATCCAACAATCATATAATTTGCAAAACATATTAATAACTCTCAAGAGTAATTAAGTACTTTGTTAAATGAATATATCTTTAGGAATTTCTAAAAGAAAATACATATCAAATAGTAACAAAGACATTTTAATTACCGGTATAAAGTCAATATTTAAAAAATTAGAAGTAAAATAGCTTATTATAAAGTAAAATATTTCAATAAAACATATTATATACATAAAGTCATAAGTATCAGGCAGACTATTTCAATTTTGAGTATAAGTAGTGTGACCGAAAGGGCGCTGAAATTTTGATTTCGTCAGGATAGTCTATTAAAATCAATAAATCATACCAATTAAAGTGAAATACATTTAATGACATGATTTACATGGGGAAAAAACTATTTAGGACAATAACACAACATATATTAAAATACAGTAAAAGCTGTTTATTCGCAGGGTATATGTTCCATAAATATGCCGCGAATACAGAAACCGTGAATACGGGATGGTAATTTATAGAGGATTATAGGACAAAATAATTATATATATACATACAATCATAAAATTATTAAAACAATCAAAACCCATTTCCTGGTCAACAAAATTTTAAACGAAACCAACTAGGTCGAAATCGAAATTAAAACTCAATTTGGAATTAAACACTAAAAGTTCATTAAATGAAAGGTAAATGAAACAGAACCAATTAATGAAACAAATCCAAATTAATATAATTAATAGAATTATGTAAACGAAACAGAATCGGCACTAACCACGGAAACGAAACCAAATCGGAATTGAAACTAAAAATCATTACTGATTCAAACAAGTTTAAGAATTAAAAAAGTTTTTGTTTTTAAATCAATCATTGTATTTGGTGAGCGCAAATGCAGCTACAACTAAAATACAAATGAATCTAAATTAATAATAAAAAAAAAAAAATAAGCCAAGCAAAAAGGATTCAAAATAAGGGATTTTTTCTGTGAGGCATCGGTGGACAATGGTCAAAAGTATTGACACCGCGTGACCCGAAAATTACGGCAAAAGAGACATACCAATTTATTCAGCAAAAGACAAAAACAAAGCAAAACATTAAAAAACATCACCAAATGAAACAAAAATATATAAAAAGTAAAACTACATAAGAATATTCAACAAAAATTAATAACTGAAATTAAGAAAACAAAAAGAGATAAAGACCTACCCGCCACAGGAAAACTACTGTTCTGCCTTTCTAATTATAATACAGTGTAAATAAAGATAAATGTAGTTTATGAGCGCCATCTATTTCACTAATATTTCATCATTTCTTTTTTTATTAAAATATTGATATTGCAGTAGTTTTTGGAAAAATCATTATTGTTTAAATTTTTAATAAAATTATTTGTTGCTTTTATAAAAGAAATTTTGTTATTACAAATTGTTTTAACTTTATTAAATAGTGAGAAAATTAAATTTTTGAAAATTTTAGAGCTAAGATTAGAGTGATAATTACAGAGTTTAATTATATTAAATTTGAATTCGTCTCTTTTATCATAAATACCAACTATTGTTTTATCATTAGCAATTTCGATCCTCAAATCCAGATAAGTAGCTTCAAGATGATTTTTATTTGTTTCTGTTAAAGTTAATTCTTTAGGATAGCAGTTAGTAACAATATTGGTATTATCTAAGTTAATCAAAATTAAATCATCAATAAATTTCCATCCGTTTATTAAGTAATTATTAATTATTTTTTTCTCGTAACATATATATATATATATATATATATATATATATATATAAATAAATAGACAGGAAATAATAATTTACTATATATATATATATATATTAAATTATTATTTCCTGTCTATTCATTTTTCTTATTCATGTTTCCGGTAGATTATTGTATTCAATTTAGTCGTCCATTCTATATTCGTATGATAAGATCTATTTTACTTTTTTTAACACTCAATTTGACGGCATTTTCAAAGGATATTGGGTTGGATACCGATTAGAATCCTTTTATGATTATGTATGTACTTATTAGATCCGCGAATAAAGAAATTTTTAGCCGCGAATATAGGAATTGGGTCGCATTTTTTAAATCCGCGAATAGTGAAAACGCGAATGAAGGAAGCGCGAATAAGGAGCTTTTACTGTAATACTCGGAGACTACATCATGCCTTATGCTCGCTTCTAAGACAAGGGCTGATTGTTCATGACAGCGGCCGCTAGTGGGTTACAGTGGTAATTTTCTTACATCATTTATCATTTAAAATACAAAAGCATTGACAATAGAATAAAATAGAAGGAATGTTCTTTCTTGCTAGATGTAAGAAAGGTCTATTCTGAAGAAAAGAAGAAGCACAAACGTACAAAGCAAAGTTTATTTGTATTTCTTAGTGAAGTTGTCATAAAAATAAATATGAGGTAATTCAGGAATTAAAATAATCTTTTTTCACCTAATGCTGATACAAACTTAGACGGTCGATAACAAATATAAGCAGAAGAAAGATTGAAATGGAGTAAGGTAATGCAACCCATGTTTAATCAAAACAAAATAGTAAAAAAAAATCTCGAAAATAAATATGCATCAGAGAAAAGGGTAATCATTTCCCCCTCCCATAACCTAGGACGTCAACAGAATGTGCAAGAACAGTCACTTGGATTTCAAGAGATATTCACACATGGAATAATTATAATAAATAATCAGTGTATTTACAGTGTATTATGTGCATTTTTTAATAAGATTTCATTTTTATTCAATGAAGATTAACTTAAAATAATTCAAATTAAAACTTGTTAAAAATAGAAATAGTATCTTTTTAAAACTGAAGTATTTTAAGAATATTTGAAATATTCCAAATAATTTATGCATAGCATTACCAAAAACCCCAAACAAAAGGAATAAATAAATAAACAGATACAAAAACCATAAACATAACAATTATTCCACAGAACTATGAGTAAATCAACGGAGAATAGGCATACATGATGGGAATAAATAAATAACCGGCTCATAAAGGTTCAGTTTTCACTTGAACTAAATTCACATCAACTTGCATTAAATTCAGCATATGTTTCTCCATAACTGTTTGGGCTGAAAAAAAGTAAGATTTCTATTAGAAACTTAATGAATAAATAAGTTATGCTAAATATTTTTTTATAATAACAAACTAAAATTACAATTAACAATGGTAAGAATGATAATAGATATAATTAACTCTGCATACAGAATAAAGAAAGGCAACAGAAGTTTTAAACCGTGGTAAGACAGAAATTGCAATCTAACAGAGAGAGGGAAAGAGAAATATTGTTATGAGCAGAAATTTTTTTAATTAAAAAAATCAGTTTTTAAAAAATGCCAAGACTAGTTACATTTGAAAAAGAAAAAAAAAAAAGTTTATTTTATAAGTGAAAATCTTTTTTAAAAAGTGACCATTGCCAAACTGAAATTGCATGCAAATAAAGGTGCACAGTGAATGTAAATACTGTCTGCACTATCATACAGGCAAGTGAGATATTTTATGTGTGAAAATTGGAGAAATCATGAAACAATGAGTCAATGATGGAAGTATATATATATATATACATATAATGTGGCCAAAATTAAAAAAGAGACATTTCAAGTAAAGTGTTTCTTGGAGATTTGATAACAATTGAACCATCACTTATTTTTCAAGAAATGCCACAAATTTATGTAAAAATGAGCAGATAATTAAGAACATAACGCAACAGATATTATTCAATTACCCAAAATAAATTTGAAACTATGCATAAATTACTATAAACACAAAGTGCAACTTGTTGAGACTGTGCATCGGCTTTCCTTCATTTAAACTTTATTGAAGAGTTTAGAGAATCAACTTACTATCATCAAGATTTTTCTGATTTTTAATGACATGGTCAGAAGTTCGGATGAAGGCATTTTCTCAATATGCTACGCAATTGCTATTCTGGGAGATAATTTCACATATTTATCCATTTAATATATATATGAAATATAATAATATTTTTAAAAAATGATACAATTAGTTGAATAATTATGAAGAAAGCTATGAAAGATAATTATATGAAAAAAGAAACAACCGTTATGAAATTATATAAAAAAAATACAAATTTATCTTTTAAGAAATATTTTTATTATATTATTTTACATCTATATAGTTCTTAATATATATTTTTACTTATTTTTAGTAGGAAATTTTTTATTTCTTTAAAGTAATATGAAGAGATTTAGCCCTCAGAAAACTGATAGAGACAAGAAACAATGTATAGAAACAACCAATGATCGAAAAATAGAGGAATTTGCCTTGGGTAACAGAACAACACTTGTCTTAAAAAGATGAAACTGCACACTGCAACATTAAGTCGAATGCAAAGAATATTTGATGCAGACTGCAGAAATTTAGTTTAAGTAATACCTCTTATTAACTTTTATAAAATAATTAAAATCAGAGCCATAATAAGGAACAAAGGAGTTTTGAGGAATAAAAGATAACGGGCCTTCTATCCCCATTTTTTTTCTGAAACTTAACCACTTTTTAAACACCTTCTCATATACAAAAGGAAACTACTAAAATGAGTTTTTACCTTTTAGAAATGACAGAGTTCGAAAAAAGCATTTTTGGAATTATATCTGTCTGCCTGTGAACATGATAATTCAAAATGATTCGAGTAAGAAGCATGAAATTTGATTAACATATTTAACATTACATTTATAGATATATATCTAGTTTTGAACAAATTCCATTCTGTGGAAGTCCGTCAGTTCAGATGTCTGAGTACAAGTAAATATGGTAACTAAAATACGCAAAGAGCTAAGCAGATAAAATTTTTTTACACAAGTTTGCATCTAAAATATCAAACCAAATTCGTCAAACAGTTGAGTGTATGTCGGTCTGCATTTTTGCAGGCAAATGGAAGCAATAACTCAGAAAAGCCATAACTTAAAGAAATTTGGCATGTGATCTTCTCACTACACTTGTAGTTCTATGTCGAATTTTGATTTCAATCAGAACGATAAATGTCCAAAATACTAATTCTTTTTTCTGGTACTTGTGTATTGATAGCATGCTAATTATTAATCGTCAAAAAAAAAAAAAAAGAAAAAAATTGTGAGTTAGATTTAGCTAAGACCGCTATTTCGTAACTACCAATATTAGCTATTATATTTTCCAGCAATTAATATATAAATACGGGATTTCTTTACTATACTTCCAATCGTCCAAGTGTGGAATTCCGAAAACAAAAATTTAATTTTGTGGTATTCAGAACCTTGCCCAAGTTCAATTGTTTCATGCGGGGAGAGAGAAAGGCCCTTTTATAATAAAGCATACGAGATTACTCCCGTTGGTTTCTAGTGATGATTAATTATTTGAAAACAATAGATTTTGGTTAAAATCCATATTAATTTTACATTCATGCATTTAAAACTATGATGTCGAAACTTCCGTGCTTCACAGTGATGGCAAAAATACGTATAAGAAAGTCGGAGAAGACTATACTTCATCAAATCTCAAGATAAAGTCATAACTATAGCTATGATCTAGGACTGCGCGTGAAAATATGAGTTGGGTTTACAAAATAAAGGGAAGTACAATTTCACGAGAATATGCCTTTACCGAAATCATAAGACACGTGTGTGGGGAGAAGTTCAAAAAGCTCCATAACAATTCGTAAATTTCACAAGAAACGAGATACATGTAGCAAAACACAGATGAAGCATACACCAGGCGTCATCTGTAGAAATCGTCCACACACAGGCAAATCAGAAATTACTATTAGTCAATCAAACAATAAGAAACGCAATTAAAGAGGTCTTCCTGTGATCAAGAAAGTAAGTCATACAACTGACCTCCGACCCGCCCTAAGGCACACGGATAAAACCACGCAAGACTGAATGAACGGACCGCCGTTACAGCAACACTGGCGGGAACTGTGGTTGGGTCCTAATGGTCATCACCGGCCACAGTACAACCCTTCCCGTAGGGAGTACGTCTCGTCATCGATGGGAGGGAAATGTCCCCACCTATTATTGTACCCACCGGGTTGGCGAGATCTAACCACCATACCGGAGGAATCTCATTCTTATTTCGAGGTGCCCCCCCCGGGGGGGATGATCAAGAAAGTAAGAAAGAATAAACACTCCTGATTTGCTCTTTATCTTCTCGAATTAACCACACACAGGCAAATCAAAAATTACTATTAATCAAACAATAAGAAATACAATTAGAGAGGTTGCCCTGTGATCAAGAAAGTAAGGAAGAATTCACTCTTTATCTTCCCGAGTTTAAATACAGTTTTTAATAGAGCATAGAGCCTTATAGAAGAATCGCTGGAACACTAGTGCTTGTAGAGCTATCACTATATACATTGTTACGGATTTCCTACATCCTTAAATCCGTCGGGTTCGTTTTTTTAACCTTCTTTATAGTGGGTGTGTATGGTGTTAGATGATGATGACACACAAAATGATCAGTCCTTTAGTTGACGAACACAGCACAGACGTTTATTTACAGGACGAGGACAGGACAGCACAAAGACGACAAATATGTATAACACTACTATATACAGGAGACAAGTATTTACAGCCGAGACGTACACATAGGACAACACACTGCAGATAGTAGTCCACAGGCAGAAATTCTGTAGTGACAATGTCCACAGCTCACAGAGCGGCCAGACAGGATTCAGCCGGAGAGGGAATCTTTAAGGGATTCACTTTACACCACCTGGGTCTCTCCAGAACAGATTGAAACTATTCAGCTATCTTTTCTTGCCTTTGCTGTCGACTCACTACTTCGCACAAAGGGGACTACTCCTTAGTTCGGGACAGCTCCTTTCCCGACGACGGCACAGGTTTCGTCAGAATAGGCCACACAACAGTCCTCCGTTCAGGACTCCTCAGTTCAAGACCTCTATATCTCTAGATCTTCTCGATAAATTCCGACACGTTACTTGTCTTCTTCGTTGAACACTAGATCGTTCAGCTTCGGCTTCTCTCCACTGCTGCACTTCGGCTTAACTCCACTTGATTCTTCTTCAGGTCCTCTTTCATATTTCTCCGCTACTCTGCCTCCACTTGACTTACTTGATTGATTCCGTTCAGATGGCTGGTCCTTTATATACTGGTGGGAGGCGGGGCTAAACATCTTCTGGGCCAATCAGGAGCGTTCTAGCTGGATCTCGGCTCCTAGTGGATGGATCGGGAAAATTCTCGATGTTTCAGGTACTTTCCATTTTGTCGCCAAAGTCGCCAAGCCTTGGGACCTCTGACGTCACACCCATTCACTATTCAATACATATTACTGTCAATCTGTCTTCTTTACAATGACAGTATTAGCGCGGGAAAGCAAAACCACAGGTTCGTAACAATATCTTTTATTTTCAAGAAAATTGGCTCATGTTGCAAAACGATCACCAAGGCAAGGGGCCACTGATCTGGCATCTGTAAAACTTCTATATATATAACTATAAAACTCACTTCCTAATTATAATATTAATTGTGGATGGTAGCAATAATACAGATCTATAAGAATATAAATATGTTTGACTTCAAACTGAAGCCTTTTACAATTGATCATTTTCAAAGCAATGTACGATTTATGCACTGCTCAAAACAATTAAAGGATATTGTAAGTCTTGTATAAAATAACGTTATAAGCAAATATTTTTTTTTGTACTAAATGGAAGAAGAGAATCAAAAATGCGAATTTTTCTTATTTCCAAACTTTGCAGTATGCAAATTTTGAGTCTGATGTCGAAGATGACGCTTTAGCGGCAGCGAATTTGATTTGGCTTTCAACTTAATGTAAGAAAAAGCGGAAAAGACTGATCAACATTCAGTAAAAGCGTTGTTTCAATGAGTGCGATGTCTGAACATAGTCTCAGAAGCTTGGAGAGTTGTTGTTGACCGGTTGAGGGAGGGGCAAACACAAGCTGAAGCCATTAGAGTTTCACAAAGTGTGATTTCCAGCACCAGGAACCGTTTTTTGGAGACTGAAAATGCAGGCCGAAGATCAGGACAAGGGTGTAGAGGTGCATCAACGACCAATGATGATTGTTAATAAACGCCAACGGCATAACACCGAAATATGAATGAAAATTTCCTTCAACAGCGCTACTCGGCTACTGGCACCACAGTTTCGACAGAAACTGATCGAAACCACTTTCAAGCTATAGAACTGTATACTCGCCGACCAATAGTATGTGTTACGTTAAAAGCAAGGCACCGTCGCGCCCGCAGGTAGTGGACAACAGAGCCGTTGAACTGTAGGAGAAATGAATGGCTCGATATTCTTTTCATTGACGAGTGCCGTTTTTCTATTCATCCTGATAATAGACGTATTTTCATCTGGAGCGAACGAGGCACTAGAAACAATCCAACGTTTGTACACGAAAGTGTAAGATTTGGCGGTGGAGGAGTGATGGTCTATGCTGGCATCTCCACTGATGGGTGCACCGATCTCCATATTATTCGAAATGAAGCTCTGACTAGCCGCCGACATAGGAATGAGATCCTATTGTAGTCCTTTACGCTGCAGCAATTGGAGATGATTTCATGTTAATGGATGACAATTGCAGGTCATATAGTTCTAACTTGGCAAATGATTTTTTTTGGAAGAAAGAATCATACGAATGGATTTGCCAGCGAGTTTTCCGTACATGAAACCAATCGAGCATGTTTAGGACATTTAGGCAGACGAATTGTTTTAACTTTTTTGAGCAACGCATTTATATAGGGTTAAGATCCATGTCATGTAATAAAAGTATGTAAAGATATATTTTCCTAATTATTTCAATTCTGGAATAGCTCGATATCTTAAACTTCAATCGAAAATCAATTATGATTTAAGTATATATTTACCAAAATAATCTAATGTCAATCTAAAGTCCAATTAAAACATAACAAAATCAATATCAAATTTATAAGCAAATTAAAAAGAGTGATAGGAACTCAGAAAAGGTGTTGTAATTTACAATTAGCACACTGGTTTATGCAATTTAGCATTTACAGATTTTTGACCAATAAATTTTGTAATTTCTAAAGATTTTTTTCTATGTTACAATAAAAGCACCTTCATAAAAATTACTGTATTGCATTTGTAATCAAATTAACTTTCTAATAATATATAGTTCAATGCTACTTCTCTATAAAAAAAAAGTGATGGTATGAGGATTCAGATCTTTGAAACATATTTTTCCTTAAAGATTTCCACAGTTTTGTTAAATAATATACACAGTTTAGATAATGCTGTGCCAATTGCTTTATATAAAAGTATTATAATTCTTTATTTTAACTTTATTATATTACTCGTATTACTGAAAGAAATCCTTTAGAGAAAATAAATGTATTACTGAAAGTAATCCCTCAAAATTATCCTTTGAGATTATCAAAATCGAAACTCTTTAGAAATCATTTTTCTCATAGATGGCTTGTGTCCCATTCAAGTTTTAGCAGAGAATAAAGCAATTTCATTTGTTTATGTAAAAAGAAAATAAAGTTTGAAAAAATAACTATAGGAGAGTATATTAATTTTTTAAAATTTATTCTACAATTGTGATGGTTATAAATTAAATGACCATTTAAAAGTTATAAATATCACATACTTCTCTTACAGCAGTAGATTGTTTTCAGTAAATAAGAAAAGTCTCAAGAATGTAAATGGAAATTTTACAAAAACCTTATGAAGCAGGAAAACTATTATTCAAAATTCAAAACCGAATTTAATATTTTTAAATAATCCATACCCTCCATTTTCTAGAAATGTCGAAAAATATCAATTTACAACGACTAGTTTAAAAATGCAAATTATCTGGAAGTAAGGAGTTTAAAAGATAGGTAATATTGCATAACATCATGAATATGAGTTATAACTGCTAATTAAGATGAATAATTATATTCAACTTCAAGAGTCACTTTATAATTGTACTAAATTATATATAAAGTAAATGACATAGTTAAGTGTTTTTATAAGTAACAACATATGGCTTATAAAGTAGAAATAAGTTAAACGTTAATTCAGATGTATATGAAATATACCTTCTCTACATCTTTTCTTAAGTGCAATCTCATATGCAGACTCTAAAGCTTCATTAACAATTGTCATATCTGCACCAGCATTCAGTAGTTCTTGCACACAACCAGCACGGTTATTGTAAACGGCGTACATAAGAGCAGTGTTTCCCTCCTATACAAAAGATGAATAATTCTAAAAATTAGAAAAACGTAACAAAATAAAAATATGGAGTTATTTAGATATGGCTCATCTTGTCATATAATGTTAATAAATTGTTTAATAGATTGTTTTTCATTTTATTGCTGTAATGAAAACACATATATATTAAAAATTCTTAGATAATCAAGATTTATATTACTTAAATCATTATCCAGAAACGCAAAAATTTGCACATGACCTAAAATCTTTGAACATATAATTTTGGAAGAATTTTACATGGCATATTCTCCAGAAGTATTGTATTAAAAATAACAATTGATTCATTTTAAGAACAATTAATAAAATGAAAATACATCAAGCATTGAAAAATTAAAAAAAAAGTTTTATTTTACCTACCCCAATTCTCACTCCATTAAAAGAAATAACAGCACAGTTTCCAGTATTTCTCAATTCATTAGACAATTTCGGCAATAAACATTCATCTACGATTCCGTCTTTCAAAATGCTACTAGATACATCCGGAAGTAATTTTATAGAATGTAATATAAAATTTCTCTCTTTAACAAGATTTAAAAACAATGAAAATAGAATCAGGTTGATTGAGAATTCGGATGTCATTTAATTCTAATTTCTACCTGAAAATAGCAATTCAATGAAACGATAATATACATCGTATTTATAAATTTCTTGCTATGTTCCTGGAAAAGACAAGAATGTTTCTCCATTATTTAAATTTATTTTGTTTCTTAATTTTTAAATTTTATAGTTATTCATAATCTTCCAGGAGTGAGACAGGAAAGACTACTTTATTAATGTTATCTGCTGTAAAGAATTCATAGACACAATTTTTCAAGTTATGGAATTTATACCATGAGAAAGATAATATAAAATTTAAATCGCCTGCAGTTATTTCACAGCAAAACAGAAAAAAATTTAATGAAAAAAAATATTCAGGACATAATATAAGTTTAAAGACATTCATGGACGAATCAAAATGGTATCAGCTGATTCAGAACAAAAAATTAAGAGCACTTTAAAAAATTATAAGCTAAAAATAAATAAATAAATAAAAAATTCAAGAAATATGTGAACATAATAAATATATACGAAACTCACATAAGATATTTTATCAGAAGATAAGAAATAATAACTCATGTAAAATATTAGATACATTTTTTGCTAAAATAATGTCAAATATAAATAAAACAGAAAGAAATCAGAGTACATAATTTGAAAATATAACACACAGACCATGACATAAAATTTCAAAGTATGTAATTGTCACTGTCTGATTTGTAGCTTTGCTCTGGTCTTAACTTGTTATTCCAACATCTATGTTTGGAAGAAAACAAATAAAGAAACCTCCTTCCCCTCCCTCTCACCCAAAAGCCTGGATAAAGAAGTAGTTTACCTCCTAAATGCAATTTGAGCATTAATGCTCAATTTAAACTTTAAAAAAATTAAATTATACTCAGTGAAAAATCAGCTGGCTGGAATTTGAGAAAAAAGTCTGATTTCAGATTGAAATCATTTGAAAAATGCAGTTTTTTACAATTTTATGCTATCATTTTATTATTTATTTTAAGGATGGCAAAGTTAGAAGATATCAACAGAAGAATATGACATTTTCAACCCTTTATTTTAAACAATAATAACTTCATGGTTCTATAACAGCTTTGCATCCAAATGATTTTATGCATTTACTGATCTAGAGAGCAAATTTTTCATTAAATTAAACAGACAAAGAAACAGAAATAAAGATATATGAATGAGAGCAGAAACATAAAAAGAGATAGAAAAGTTTGAAAAACGGAATAAGGTTTAAAAAATAATACAATGCTATTCAGTTCTAATTTTGGTGTATTGCACAATTATTATATGCACAATTTTGATTTTGTAACAACTTCGAAACCTTCACACAGCATTTATTTACTTTATATATTTATATAAAGTAAATTATATAAATATTATTTTTTATATATATATATAATATCTTTTGAAATTATCCTTTCAAGTATTCTGGTTATCATCATCTGTCAACAAAAGTATGTGTAATGTAAATATTTGTACAGCATGTGAATGTGTCAATGCCATACTCATTAATACATTCACATACATTTCTATAAGTTGAGAGTTTTGTTTTAAATAATATTAATAATTTTATGTAAGTTAGTAATATACTGTAGTTAAAATAATTGGTTAACCTGGCCATTAAATTCCTACTGAGCTTTATTTACCATGATACAATTTTTTAAAACCCCAATTTTAATATTTTTGCAATCGATAAATATGGAATTCTTTTATCAGTAAAAGTTTCTTCCATTTCTTTTCAATACTGATTCTTAGTAGCTCACATTGCAATTAATATAATTAGCAGCAGAATGTTTGCTAAGTTTAAAAGAAAAAGATAATTAACATTTTTTTTATACTCATTGCTATGCTTTCTGAAACTAAGAACTTATAAAACTGTTAATGCTATAAACAATTATAAAAATTCAACCATTCATTTTCTTAAATCCAAGACGGCTACAAATATTTATTTTTTTTTAAAAAAAAGAGTAACTTGAAAATCTCAGATATTAGATTTTAAACCTTTTTTAAGTAAGGTTTCCATTATTTTTTACTTATTTCCGTAAAGCTATAAGCAAAGAACACATTTAAAAAGGCTTTTAAGTTACTACAATATATATATATATATATATATATATATATATACATACACACACACACACACTGTGATGGAAAAAAAAATCCCAACACCAAGAAAAAATTATTGTACAGTAATGAAATTTTAGGAATACATTTGTCTAGGTAACATATTTAATTGATTAAAGTTTCAAGATCACAGGCAGAGCCATTGGCGAGAAGAGCCGTTTCAAATGTGAAATGTTGGTACATTAGTAACCGGTGTAACCGCCAGAATTTTGAATGCAAGCATGCAAACGTGCATGCATTGTGTCGTACAGGTGTCGGATATCAATTTTGTGGGATGGAGTTCCATGCCTGTTGTACTTGGGCGGTCAATGCAGGGACGGTTAATGCTGGTTGTGGATGACGCTGGAGTTGTCGCCCAATGATGTCCCATACGTGCTCGATTGGAGAAAGATCTGGTGATCTAGCAGGCCAAGGCAACATGTCGACACTCTGTAGAGCATGTTGGGTTACAATAGCGGTATGAGGGCGAGCGTTATCCTGTTGGAAAACATCCCCTTGAATGCTGTTCATGAATGGCAGCACAACAGGTTGTATCACTAGACTGACGTACAAATTTGCAGTCAGAGTGCGTGGGATAACCACGAGAGTGCTCCTGCTGTCATACGAAATTGCTCCCCAAACCATAACTCCAGGAGTAGGCCCTGTGTGTCTAGGCCGCAGACAGGTCACTAGTAGGCGTTCACCTGGCCTCCTTCTAACCAACAAACGGTTATCACTGCGACCAAGGCAGAACCGGCTTTCATCAGAAAACACAACAGATCTCCACTCCGTCCTCCAATGAGCTCTAGCTTGACACCACTCACGTCGCAAACGGCAGTGGTTTGTAGTCAGTGGAATGTACTGTATAGGGCGTCTGGCTCGGAGCTGCCCTTGAAGTAACCGATTTGTAACAGTTCGTTGTGTCACTGTGGTGCCAACTGCAGCTCGAATTTCAGCTGCAGACGCAGTACGATTAGCCACAGCCATACGCCGAATACGACGATCTTCCCTCTCAGTAGTACCACGTGGCCGCCCAGAACCTGGTCTTCTTGAGGCAGTACCTTCCCTTGACCACTGCCGTCAATACTCATGCACAGTGGATACATTCCTGCCAAGTCTTTCAGCAATATCGCGGAAAGAAAACCCACCTTCTCGCAGCCCTACAACACGACCTCGTTCAAACTCAGTGAGCTGTTGATAATGGCTTCTTCGTCTTCTCAGAGGCATCCTTCACTAACATTAACCCACTACGTCAAATCTCAACTGTAAATAACGATCACGAACCTTACAGCGCTTATTTAAAGCAAACCTCATTTGCATGTTCATAGTGTCGCTACTAGCGCCACACTTACGCGCGTAGCTCAAAATTTGAATCGACGTCATCTTTCAGATGTATAAACACGCCTACCAAATTTCGTTTATCTAGCACAGCTCCTTCCTAGTGTTGGGATTTTTTTCCCATCAGTGTATTTTATTTATTATCTAGAATTTAGCAAGACAAAATTTATATATTAAGGGAGGATATATTACCTCTCATACTTTTTAACTGTAGGTCACAATAAACAAAATTAAGGCCAGGGAAATGAGAAAAAAAAAATTGTAATCAAGAAACCTACCATTTAATGGTTATTTTTTTTAAAAGTATTACATAACAAAGATTATATTTTTATTTATTTATTTTTACCAATTCATGCATTTGGGTATCAATTCTTGCACTTTTGCAGGCTTTTCAGCCACCCATTTCACAGAGCTAATCCTTACAGCTGTACAGCTTCGTATGCATTTTTTTTAAATTTCAATTTTAAAGAACATAAATGAAAATATTTCCGATATATCATTGAATTCATGAAACATGGGCATGCGTTGCATCAAGTTTTAATGCGGAGGTATAACAGCATTTCTTTTCTTTGTACGAGCACGCTTCAGTGTGAAAATGTGAGCTGTGAATAAAATTGGAGATTTAATCTGAATTAATAATTTTTGTTTTTATTTCTGAAGATGAATTTTTATCGATTAAACACAAAACAGACAACAACTTCTGAAAAACCGAAATTATTTTTCTATAATGGTATCACCAGTTATGGAACAGAAAACAGTTTATTTCAAAATGTTGCTTAAAAATTAGTATTTTCATATATTAGAATATGACAGAATTTATAGAAATATTAACAAAACTTATGTATGAAGGGGAAAAAGAATGAAGAACAACAAAAATAAACACTAACTAATAACCAAAACAAAATCGTAAACGCAAATTAATTTGCAATTTTGCTTTACCGCCCATTATTCCCGATCGTGATATCGATAGGTCTATATTTTTCGAAAATTGGCATCGAAAAATTGCTTTTTTCAAAAAATCGAAAATAGGCACAGCTCTAGTGAAAACACGTGCATTTAATTTAATTAATAATTCCTTTAAAGCAAAGGTCATTGTCTTTTCATTCAAAGGTAAAGCACTTTCAGATGTCAATTCAGTTAAGGAATTTTCAAAAGCCCTTATTTAGTTTGAAACTTCAAATATAAAGTTCCAAAAAAATCCATTTAAGCCAAAAAAAAAAAAAAAAAAAAAAAAAAAAAACACATAAATTTGCGAGTTATAAAAAAAGTGGATCCTGTTTGGAAACATCTGAAGTTTAATGACCAGTAAACAAGCTGAAGAACGCTTAATTCCCTCGAATACGCTATTATTCATGGCAAAATAAGGGCTGTTTTTGTTAAAAATAGATATCATTATTATCAAAGTTGAGATCAATTAAATTATAAAAATGATGGTATCATATTCAGCTTCTTTTTGCACAATCTAAAAATACTCATTTTAGTAATCAATTGAAGCTTTACTTAAATTGTTATACATTATGTCATTTACGGCAATATATTCTTTTTACGGTTTGCTTCAATTTCAGCGACATATTAATGTCATAGCAACCTGGAGTTTATGGGCAAGATATCCTGGGTACCAACCTTAAAGGGTTGCGACACTACAAAGCATTAGTGAGTTTGTCACTTTTTATGTGAAATATAACAATGGGAAAAGTACTACAATGTTCCTGAAGTCCTTCACATTTGCTAAACCATGATAATGAATGACATATGGGGGTGAAAAAATTCCCATTGTATCCTCAGGAGCTAATTTTCCTCATTGTGCTTCTATGACTTACTATTAGTTTTAAAGAACCATAAAATTGAAAACTATAAATTGTCAGAACACTGCTAAAACGGAAGAAGTCGGGAAACGTTATTTGTATGAAAAAATTGAAAGTTGTAAGTGATTACAGAAAGCAGGGTTTATTGCTACCCTCATAATACAATATCCATTTTCTTCTTTATCTTCACTTGCTTGATCCTTATATTTTGCATGGTAAAGTATGCCTGAAGGAAGACGAGTTTTCACTTAGCTACTTTTTATTACAATAAACAGACAAAAGTATGAATAAATGAAACTGTACTTTTAGTGAAGAATGCAAATGAATAGTTACTAGTTTTAAGTAGTTTATACTATTAATGTTATTTAAATAATTAGCATTCTTTATGTAAAATAAAAAATATTTAAAAAAATTAATTTAAATTAAATTAAAATACAAGCAAGAGTAGAGAAGTAAACAAACTTGTACTTGTAAACAATTAATGAAAAATTATTTTAATGTAAATCACAATATCTTAATGTGAATTATCAGAATCAAAATTCAGTTCTCAAGTTGTTGCAATCATTTTTAAAAAAATTCATTGTAAGTGATTTGAAAAATGAGAAAAAAAATCATCAGCCTGTCTTTTCATTAGTGAAATTAGTATTCATTTATTAGAAAGTTTTAGTAAATCTGTTGTAATTACAGAAAGATGACCACAACCATATATTCGAATAATTTGGAATTTTAGATTTTTGTGACTGTATAAGAATTTGAAACTATATAAGAACTAAAATAGGTTTTGCTTTTTAAGCCTCAGATTCTATTTTTACTTTACCAGTCATTATACTTCAGAAATTATATTTGCCCCAGATAATATCTTTACTTTATTAGACCTCCCTCAGATAATACCATTTTCTACTACTAAATAAAAATGACTAAATACCTTTAGTTACTTATGATTGTACAGACTATCTCCTATTTGACGACTATTTCTTCATATTAATGTTAAAATGTTATTAAATTGCAGTTATTGCTATAGACGATTGGTTTATCATTTAAAGAGATGGCATTTTAAAATAAGTTTAATAAATAAATCCCCCCTTTTTTTCTTAACTTGGACACATTTAGTAGTATACTGACAATGTATTTATCAACTTAAATCAGAAAAGATATTGAAGCTATGCAATTTTACTTGATCTCTGTAATCAAGAGATGCACCATGATTTATGAGCTCCTTTACAATGACTGCATGGCCAGCAGAACTAGCTAAAATAAGGGCATTTTCACCAGAGTCTCCAATGGTCGAAATTGAAGCACCACAACTAATTAATTTTTGTACAGTTGCAAGTTGTCCATAACTAGATGCCCACATAAGAGGTGTAAGTCCATTCTGATCTGCTTGGTTTGGATCAAAACTGTCATTCATGGCTAAAAAATACATATCACTGTTAATAATCACATGAAAAACTGATCATTTAATTGTAATAAATATTAAATACTAGCTTGACCTGGCGCGCTGCTGCCGCCGAAAAAAATAATATTAAGTGCAATCAATCAATAATTTGGCAATGTTGTATCGAAATAAGATGAACGGTACGACAGAAACTTGGATTTAGCATTTCTACTGAATCTACTATGTCTCCTCGGCGAGCTATTTGGAGATTTATCCTTGATAAATAGATGCGGTTGAGATACGAATTTTATTTTAGATAATTGTACTATGCCTATAACCGTAGATGTAAGCAATAAGCTGACCAAGTTTCATCGCAATCGGATGAACGGTTTAGGAAGGCATAAGTGACATACAGACATTCATTTTTATTTATATAGAGGATTTTATAAATGTAAGATTGCATATGAAACTGAAAAAAACAAAACAAAACAAAACAAACAAACTTAATATTCAAGATTGTATACATTCATAACAAAAATGTAAAAATAACTAAAGGAAGAAGTGTATAATAAAGTTATAAGTCTACAAATAAAATATTAATCATGTTGCTTCTCAGTTTCTTCATTTACCAAAGTAACCATTTTCAAATAAATTATTTACCACCTAAAATACACCAATTTCATTTACAACTTAATTAGCAAAACATCAACCACTTTCATTAATACATCAACTAGCTCTGTTAATAATATTTTAATTTGTTACTGGGCAAACGGAATGCATGCATGACAAAACATTTTTGGAAATATTCAAAAACATAATATGATAATTTTAATCTGATTATTTAATCTGAAGTCCAAATATTATATTTTTGTACAAGAAAAATTACAAAAATGCTATTTCCGTTTTACTCTTAATTACTGTAATTTTTTTTATCAGGGTTGCCACTCAAAACTGGAAAAAAAGTCCCTGATTTTTTACCATTTTTACTGTATGCATATTCAAAATAAAGGGAAATGAATAGCACTTGTGCTAGTCATAATGAACGATTTTAAGGAATGGGAAACCAAGAAAAGGAAGCAACAATTTAACATAATTCGAAGTAGCACGTTAAAAGAAGGTTTGCATTAACAAGCAGAAAAAAAAAAATCAATTTATTATCTAGAATTTCGCAAGACAAAATGTATATATTACGGTGGAGGGGATATATTACTTCTCATGTTCTTTAATTGTAAGTTACACAAAATTAAGGATTCGGGTGAAATAAAATAAAAACAGTTTTGTTATTATAGTACAAGTCATTTAATGATTACTTCACAAAAAACACTACAAAGCATGACTACTTTTATTATTTACTAGCCGCCTTTGGCGACCAGCTGGTTCGCCATGAGTAATGGGTTCTAAAATTCGCAATTAAATCACATATTCATTAGCCTTGAAGTAACTCCGGCATTGATTGGCCTGAAATTAATATTTTCTTTAAGATGATGGACTGAAAGTTCTAAAAGAACGCGTTTTCCTAATAATATTCTTTAATTTTGTAAATCAGTCAGTTTTAATGATTGATTTAGAAGACTGATTGATGTAGCAACTTTTATTTAAAATATTAATAAAAATATTTTGTAAAATATGGCTCACAGAGCAAAGTATGAAGAAATCTAAAACTCATTATTCATAAATGCATTGTTTGACTCAAACTACATAAAATGTAATAATTTACTTCATTTAGATCAAATTAATAGTATTAAACAATATATATGCCTATTAATAATATTTTACAAACTGGCCATTGGAAAGGAATTTGAATGCATATCCTGTATAAATAAAGATAATTTATTCAATTAATGTTTTAAATATTGCAAAAGATCATAGAATCCTTTGCCTTGCATTTTTTAAAGAAAATATCACATTTTATATTTATTTTATTTTATCCAGTGACGTGCTAAAAGTTGCATTTCTTCAGATTTAATTTGCGATGATAGTTTTTTTTAATTCGAAATTCCGGCATTCTTTTATTTTATCCAGTCACGTGCTAAAAACATGGTTAAAATATTTCTTTAAAAATTCGTTAAAAATAGAAGCTTACGTTATAAATTAAAAAAACTGATACCGTTAGAAAGCTATTTTTTAATCTTTAAATTGATATAAAAATCATGTTTGTGCAATAATATTTTCGGAAGTTATAGCGGAAAAACGTCGAAATTTCGCTTAAATTTTAATTAATTCAAATTCAAATTAAAAATTCGAAAAAAGGGCTCCGAGGTGCACATTCCTGACCTCTAAGGTATACATGTACCAAATTTGGTAGCTCTATGTCCAACGGTCTGGCCTGTAGAGCGCCAACACACACACACACACACACACACAT
>JAPMOQ010058975.1:2049440-2120852 GCA_026543055.1 Argiope trifasciata
ACACACACACACACACACACACACACACACACACACACACACACACACACACACACACACACACACACACACACACACACACACACACACACACACACACACACACACACACACACACACACACACACACACACACACACACACACACTCACACACACACACACACACACACACACACACACACACACACACACACACACACACACACACACACACACACACACACACACACACACACACACACACACACACACACACACACACACACATTGAGCTTTATTGTAAGTATAGATTTATTTTTTCCAATTTAACTATCTGGGTGTCAACTTCTGCACATTTTTCAGCCATCGATTTCATGGAATTAATGAACCTAATACGTAACAAATAAGGCAAGATATTTCGGTAATGTCCAACGTCATTTTTTAGCTGTTTCACTTTCAATGAACTTCTGTGAAAATATTTCCAATGCATTATTGGATGCATTAAAGGACGAACGAAGGAAGTTTTCAATGATCATAAAAATTCAGCTTAAATAAATGTTATTGAACTAAAAAATTTGGAAATCGGTTTATTTTCTGGAATTAAATTTCACGTTTTTGGATTTGATATGCCATCTATCCCTGCATTCCTTTCAGATACAGCATCAGTAATGATTCTTATGAAATGCCCTGTTTCCCTAAATCACTTCTTACAAAGCGAGAAGTAGGCAATAAATGGATTTTGTGGAAATTTTCGAAACCATTCAGTAAAATCAGAATAGATTTTTTCAAATCTGACCAATTCATATTAAATACGGATTTTGAGCATTTCATTGTTAAAAAAAATCAAATAATAAACAAATCATTCAAAAAACTCTAGTATGGTTGACAAAACACCACCGCCCTGCTTCCGTGTATTGAATATTGCTAATCCTGTCAGAGAAATTGATTCTATTCTTTCAAGCAGCTGCAGAAACTTCGTGCTGGCTCATTCGTCCTAATTGGGAATCTCAAGGAAAAAGAACAACTGTCAAGCAAATCGAAACTTGAATGATCTATACAGAAAAAAAAAGTGAAAGAAAAAGCGCGAGTTTCACATTACAGAGTCGCGACTGGCATTGATTCGATTTTAGAAGCTATGACTATGATATTTTATTCTTGCAATCTTTATAGAACGGTATTTTTTAAATAGAAAATAAAATAACTATGAGCTTAAAATTCCCTACATTTTCCCTTGTTTTTATAAAAATTTTCACATTCCCTAGAATTTCCTTTTTTTTTTTTTTTGGCTATCTTTAAATTTTTTTTGTGTTTTCCTGGTGATGTGGCAACCCTGTTAATTATTCCTAAAGTTTTAGGCTTACCGTTACTCTGCAGAAAGAGCTCACCCTGAGCAGCTAACTGATGTATGCTTCTTTCTGCAAAAATATGAAATGGTATTCAAAAAATATAATATTTTCAATGCTTATTATATGCACATGATAAATAATCAGACAAAAGTTAAAAATTTCTTAACATTCAGAATGGATGAACAAATGCATACAGTTAGTAAAAATATTTAATGATAAAAAAATATACTACAGCATTTGAAAAGTTTCAGAGAAAGTGCACTTTTTTTCATCACCAAAATGCATATTTTAAATATACTAATTTGTATATAGATATATACAAATACTGCTTCCGGCTTAAACAGCGAAAGGTTTTGCAATTCTAATAGAAATATGATTTCCTCAGAAATCAATGATATAACAAGTGGGCAAAAGATAGCTATGATAATTTCAAAGGAAAGTATATGTATGTAACTCTGCTTTTAAAAGATATAAGAAATATATATATTGCAAGTAAAAGGATAAAAATTCCTAACGCCATTCTTTTCAAATCTGCTTAAGATTCTCCTTTCTAAATCTACACATGTCAAAGAAATCCCCATAAGTCTCTTGCTATAAATCACTAAGTAAAAAATTTCTCACACTTTCGCTCTTGTGTTCTGGTGCGAACAAACATTTCCGCTCTGGTTTCAATGCATAAATTACGCCCATTCGTGGATTTTTTAAAAATTTAATTAATGTTCCATAAGCTCTGTAAAGATGTTTAAACCAGCGGTTCTCACGTTTCAAATGAAAGGATAAAAATCTGTCAAGTTAAACATATTCTTTTAAAAGATACCTACATTTTCCTTCCCTAAAACGACGCATGTAAAAGAATCCCTATCAGAATCTCATAGTATAAAATCATAGTGGATTAATATTTCTGTAGTTTTTCACGCTCTTCTGCTCTTGTACCGCTTGCGAACAGAAGACATTTCGTAATCGCTTCTTGTACATAAATTATACCTTGCGGAATGGAAGGAAAATGAAGTTTAAAAATTCAAAGTGTCTCTCTTTTCGGCCTCGGAACTGGAAAAAAAAAAGTGTCAACAACAGGATAGTTTTCTGTGTTTAAAAACTCAAATTATTAAAGAAATAAAATCAAATTCCCGGGAAGAGAGGCAATTCAACCTACGGCTCCCTGATTGCTCCGACACAACCGGACAAACTCTGCGCATCTACACAGCGTAGTTTCCGCACTTCATCTTACCGAAGTTTTGTTCAGTCTTTCCTGATCCAAATGACCCACACAGATGTCCGATATGTCAATTTTGTGTTCCATTCTCACCAAAATAACAATAATCTCCTTCCTTCAAGTTTAAAAGTGTTGCTAAAAAATCCAGTACTCAAATTTTCGTCATTATTAAAAATTGCCTGCCTCTCGTTCTCTATATAGATATGGGTTATATATCGGTGGGTATAGTAACGTTGTGGGGTCGAATTATCTCCTCCCGATGACGGGTCCTGCATTCTTAGAGATAAATAGTTTCACCGGAAATGGCCAATGGGACTCACACAAAGTTTCCGGCTATGCTAGGTCCCATTGGCCGTGCCATTCCGATATCTCAATTTAATTGTACGCCTTCCAGTGAGTATGATTCCCCCGGAGGAAGATCGAAGGAGAAGTAAAATAAGGCATTACACAAATGATTCATTAATTGCAATTTTGGCTCATGTATCAAGTTCCCTTCCAAGCTACCATGCGAGAAATCAGTTCATAACTCAACAATCAAAATCAAAACAAACAATACAGGGAATACTTTAATATAATTATTGGCATCAACATGGCACTCATACACTCGAAGGACAAATACAATCTGGTCATAATCGATGTTTAGTTTTACAAACGGCCAGTACTAAAAGATAGTGGAATCAAATTCTTCTTTGCTCATGAACAGGCGAATGTCGCTGTAATCGAGATTGATTAATTAGTTGAGAAAACGAAAGGTTTCGGTAAGATTAAAAAAACTATTCTTCGTATGAGAAGTTCATCATAAGAGGCAGTTTCCTATAACTAGGGAATGTGGTACTTTTTGGCTGAACTCATTTCTTACAATAGCATGAAGAATGGCGATATGTTTAATTAGTTTTGAATGAAATGAAGTCTGCGTTAATAGATGAATCGTCTGAGTTAGTACCTCCATATATGTAATTGTAATCAGATAGTAATCTTTCTTTCTTACCATGTGTCAGGTATCTGACGATGAATAAATGCAGAATTTCCTGTCAGGTAGCCTGGTTCACATGGTCCCCTATGAAATGTCGCACCTTGAATCTTTATGGAAAGAAATCCCTCCTAGCTCAACTGCTTTACAAGGACACTTATGGAAATTCCTCCTAGGTTTCCTAACGCCCCTTTTGACTTTTATTCATGGTCAAGGTATAGTATAGTCATTTATAGAGAGGCGCGTTAGGCGCTTACATTCTTCTGCGCGTAACATGCTTTCTATAAGCATTGAAGCTTTTTGTCGATGAATTCTAGAAGTATATCTTGATGTCAGAAGTGATGAATTGAATTGCATTTATATAAGTATTGTTAGAAGACTGCAGCTTTGTTTAATGTCAAAGATGCTTATTCTGAATACGCACATCAATTGATGAATTATTTGAACATTATTTTAAAAATTAAACAAATGTTAATAAATGCATTATTTCCTGGTTAGGCTCTTTTCATAACCTACTATAATATGTGCATTATGCCTGAAATATATAATGAGACTCATCAATTTATGGTGTGAAAAAACAAGTTTAAATGGTCTAACAAAAGGAGAGAACATGTAGGAAAATTGTATTTGGAATGAGACTTAGTATAATGGTAGTATACCTTTAATATGTAAATACATTAAAATTTTAAACGCAATAGCTAGCCAATTCCGAGAACACAGCCTTCAAATGTCTTGGCACAGCTAATATACTAATAACTTGTCTTCTGCGTTGAGCAGCCCACTTGCATGTTTGTCAAGTTAATCGCTTTGTAAGCGATCGGTCAAGGTTCAGTCCTAGATAGGGTATGCCTTTTTCCAATTTATAAGAAAGGAAAAGAAAAAAAAATCGATTTATGAGTAAGTTCATGATGAATCGCGATGCAATAAATCGATACTCAAAATTAATTTTCCTTTTCGGTTAGAGTCCGTTTTTGTTGCTCTTCATTTATTTCGCCTTTGCACTTAATTTTTGTTAATATTTCTATAAATATTGTCACATTTTAATATACAAAAATATTTTCTTGGAGCAAGTTGCTTTGTAACAAATTGTTTTCTATTCCTAAGCAGAAAGATATCATCAACAGTTTTCAATTTAAATATAATAAAAAATTGTGCATCTCTAATTTTCAGACATTTTTATAAGCAAATTTGTTATGCTTTATTTATTTTTAGCACCCAAAATATCTGCTAGAAAAATGGTAAAGCAGTTTTATAATAATTTTTAATACCTTTATGAGTTAAGTTTAAAAATCATACAAATAACTGAACGCCAAATGTATCTGATAGGCCACAGATGCTAAACACTATTATTTTAAATATATTTTATAGCATTTAAGTTCGTATATTACAGCCCAATTAAGATATCAACTAACATGCTATTTATCATTGTTATTAAAACTATCATCACTTTAAATGCACTAATTTAAATTCGAAGCAGATATGCTTAAGAAGTATTCAAATGCTGCCATCATCTTCCAAGCATTTTTTTGTTGTTGTTTAATTTTTTCGACACGAGTTTTTATTAATCTAAATTTCACAATGCATTAAAAAAAATTTACTTATGTATATACATTGATAAACAAACACAGAACTCCCCCCCCCCAAAAAAAAAATGTTGTAAAATTTAATTTAAACAGAAACATTAAAAAATTCTTTTTGGGTTTTAATGATTTTTTAAAACTATGAAAAATGTTACTTTACAATAATAAATTTTTAAACATTTCCACTGTCAAAATTGGCATTTTTAAAAAATTCTTTCCATTTATGCTCAAGTCAGTGAAGGTGATGGACATCGCAACCCAATATATAAACTCAATATATAACTTCAAATTAAAATGCAACTTCCCCTAGTTAGGAATGCAAATATTAAACTTTATTCTAAAATAATGCATTGTTAACAACTAAATGCAGCCGAGATTTGAAGAGTGACTGTTATAAGGATAAAAAAGCTTTCTGAAAATTAGTACTAATGATAACTCTAATTCTGTGTTCAAGATACAAAAAAAAGTAGCCTAAAACTGAAATTTTTATCAGTGTTTTTAAAGCGACAGAATTACAATACAAAAGCTTGATCGTCAGCCATAAAATCCTTTCTACAAATATAACATATGCTATGCAAATATTTTAACAAGGAATTTCAGCATAAACGGTAATAATACACATGAATTGTATCTTTAAGTAAAAGCCCTTTTTGTGAAAGGAAATCTCCCCACCCTCCACATTAGCATTTGATAATCATCAAAATTTTCAAGACTATCAAAAAGCAGTCATGCATGTCATCAATATTTTACTATTGTATTCTCAAAGCATTGTTTTACATATCAGGAGAAAATATAGTGCCCATTTAATAAGCATGTTTTTTATTTATATAATGTTTTAAATGCTGTTTTTATATTCACTTTTATATTTATAAAAATGTATAATTTTTCTTGTTTCATATCTTTGAAAAATGTCATTAAAAATGCTCTTTTCCCATTTTCATAATATATTCTTTTATTAAAATGCTTTAGTTTTTATTTATGTTAAAGATTATTTTAATGGGTAAATGTTAATTACTCTGATTCATTTCAATTTATATGAATGAAACTTATGTTGCACTTTTTTTGAGATTTCCACATGCACAATATTTTGAACGGATTTAAAAAAATCATGTATTTAAATAATTCAAGAAAGTTTTAGTGAAATTATTATTTCTCTGTTTTAAAGATAAAAATATACTAGTGGTAATTTTTTAATATTTAACTGAATCATTGCATAACCCACTTTTTTTTCATTTCATTTCATAATTTCCCAGAATATGTAATGGAATAAATTATGAATAATAAATAAATAATTAGATAGAATTTTAATATTGTGAAATCTGGCATTTTATTTCAGTGTTGGCTATTCATTTCACTGAGTTTATATTAATGATAAATGTGGTAGCGTATTTTTCCTTTTTTAAATGCATATTGTTTCATAATTGAATGAAAATTGGAAAATACAAAAAAAAAATTTAATGTATTATATCATTTTTCTGTAAATAAATTCACACTCCAAAATATTTGTTGTTTTAGTTCTACTCTTCAATTACTACTTTTCATTTCGTTTTGATTTTTCAAATAGTCTACCATATGAAAACCTCTTTAATTTTAATTATCTAATCTACCTATTGCTAAAATTCTAGTGCAGATTTAAATTAAATTTCCCAATAATATTTTAATGATAAAAATAAATATTTATGCAACATATACAGAATTAAATTTTAGAGACAATAGACTTCAGGTTTCGAATTCGAGTTTTATTAAAACTGCTTAATTTTACCTGTCAAAGGCATGCCGATTTTTGTAAATATTTATTTTTCAAATGAACAAAGAAAAAAAATTGACGTTTTCTAAATCAGCAGTAAAAAAGGTAAAATTAGAATTTTTTTTCATATCATAGCAAAAATGGAATATGGTAAATTGTAAATATTACTTTGACACTAACATATTTTATTGAAGGGATTTAATATAATTCTTTTGTAGTAATTTTTATTTTTTTAAAATTTGAATATTTTTATTACATAAAATGAAAATTCCTTTTATTTAGAATCATCATCATCCTGATTAACAGGTATGTTGAGAATATGTTATTATAATAGCAAGTAGGTTAAAATATTCTATTTAAAATTTATAATAGCAATAAATAAAATGCAACATATAAAAAAATGTTGATACATGTTGGACGATATATTGGATGATTAGGTTTGGTCATTGCCCATCCTGAATCCCGGATGTATCTTTTTTCTTTACATTTAAATTTTTTTTCAAAATGATTCTATTTAAATTAACAATTCAAAAATAAATTTAAGTAACATGCTTCTTATTCTTTAATGCAAAAATAAATATAAATATACACCTGTTTTCTTAAAAAATATTTCAAAATTATTCAAATCATATTTTGATTTAACAACAACAAGCCATTTACAATAAACAGTTAACTTTAATTAATGTATCACACATTTTTTATGCAAATAATAATGAATATAATTGAAAAGGTGATACATATTAAATATAATTACGGACATTATAAAATAAATACAATACTTTTAGAAATTTAACATACTTTTATTCCTTTTCAATTGCATACAAGAAGCATGATAGTGATTACCAAAAAAGTATTTCATCAAGAGATCTATTGGAAGGGAATCACCATTATTTACATTAAAAAATATTTGTCTTTCATCAGAAAGTTGGGGAGTGTATCAAGCATATCTTATAATCTAAATAAACGTTATGAGCCATCTGACTATGTACCTAATTATTTAACACCTGCTTTCTACTATTCCTATTCAATTATTAATAAAGGGAGCACTTGTTTATCTATTTAATAAATTATTACCTGCTCACATTAATTTCCAATAAAAATAGTTTCATTCAGTTAAAACAAATAATTTGCCATAGTTAAAATCCAAAAATATCACACTTTCAGCTGTTTTAAGATAATAGTAATTTAAAATATTTATATTCATTAAAATTATGTTTATAATGATCTTTCTTTTAAAAAATAAGTCATAATTCAAATATTAGAAGAAATAAACATTTATTTTTGAATAAAAAGTTAAAACCAAATTAAAACTATTAGTAAAATCTTAGTTTAATTTAAAAAAAAATTGAAATAAAGACACATTAAGGATAAGATCTTGAACTCTGCTTCTGAAGTGACTGTTGAATATAGAAAACAAATTACTAGCATATAAGTTATGAGGAATGTTTGAAGGCTACTTTCTTAGAATTGGTTAGTTTATTGTGGTTTAGTACATTAATGAATGAATAGCTTAAAGATATATTACCACTATACAATATCTCACCTGAACTTAATTTCCCAGTTCATGCCCTTCACTTGTAAGATACTAAATTTGCTTCTAATATCTCAGCAAATTTTGAAAGTAGAAGCACAAAACTTTGTGTGCTTACAGGTGAATACAAGATAAACATTTAAATAATTGACAACTTTTTACTATGGAGGCCATATAAAAATTTGATTTTTTGTAAATTTTCAATACCAATCTGTAGAAAAGTCTATTTTCATACAATTGTCTATTTTATCTCATGAAGTTTTGAAATCGGAAGTATATGCCTAAATGAAACATTTAAAAGAATAAACTCTCATTCTACTTTTTTTGGGATACTATCTATGCAGTAAATTCACATTATTTGTATTCATAGAATTAATTATTTTGAAACAAATGAAATTGAAAAACCTGATCTTATTTTAATTTCTGAGATACGTGGCATTATCCATGTATTTTGAGGTCTAATAACAGTGATTATCATAAACTGCTGTACCATCCATTCTAGTTTTAATTTAGATTTCACTTTCAAAGTAGAGATTCCTATGTTTGAAATGCTAAAATTTGTAAACTTCATCATTCACTCTTTTTCTGCTATGAAAATTCATTATCAAAGAACAATCATTGCAAATAGTAATGGCTCAGAAATGCAAAAAATTATTTCACTTTTAATCTAGTGAGAAGTTATGTCTCAAGCTTAAAATGAACTGTTTAACGGCTTTTCATCACAAAATGTAGTGTTGTAAAGTAATTTCTCCAAGATTACTTTACAACACATCATTTTCTTAAGTTACACACATTACTTTAAATATCAAATATTTCCTTTTAAATAATGATAATAATAAAAAAAAGGCACTTTAAAATTTTGAATTAAAATAATGGGCGATAAACATGATTTTAGAATAAAGAATTTGAAACTTTAAAAATTAAAATTTCTGCGAGACAAAATAAATGTATATATACCAGGTAGAACAGCTGGTGTTTGAGTTTGCACATTTCCTCTTTGCAAATTTGTTAAAACTGTGGTAGGCTAAATAAAGAGAGAGAGAAAAAAAAGAGGAAGAATATTAAAACTTAACGTAAGAATTCTCAGAAGTAATAGAATGCAAATATTAACATAAAAATTACAATCAAATTCTTTTAAAATATATCTTAAATAAATAATAATTCTAAAGTAGGTAGCTAAACATCAGAGTCAACCTTAGTAGTACAACCTATTAATTTTGGATAGCTAAGATATATTTAGCAGTTCAAAAAAAAAAATGCATAAAGAATAAATAAATAAACAACAAAAAGTAATAAGATTTATTAAAAAAATTAATAAAGTTACTTACTCACTCAAAACTTAAATCTTAATAAATATCAAAAAGCAAACAATTTTTTACAGCTTTTTTGACAAGATACATAGCATTTCAGTTAAGGTCTCAAAAGAATAAAAGGACTTTAAAAATTATTAGTTACCAATAACAAAACAAAGAGTGGTGGTTCTAATGCCACTTGGTCATACCAAGCACGAATGAGCGGAGCTCTTTCGAATGAAGGCAGAAGTGTGCGTCTTTCGTTGTTAACGAGCACCGTTAAGGTGAAAGTACGACTTTGCTTGAACACACACGACACAATCCTTTTTAGGGGGCGGCCGAACTCATTCATCCATCCGCAAGTCAGAATTTAGATCCAAATCAGAGACCGATTAATCCCTGACTCAGTACCCTCAGAGGTATCGTTTTGTTATGGGAACTTGGAGGACTTTGCAGTCGCGACATATTTAACGTGCCCCAACTACCATTAGCCAACACGGCGGTCTTTGGCCGAGACAAGGACAGAACCCGCGACCTTTCGGTTACGAGACTAACGCTCTACCAACCAGGCTACCGCGGCCCAAACAAAGAGTAGATTCTTTAACAAATAATATAATTAGAAATATTTAAAAAAACATTTTTTAGTTCTGATTTTGAACTAAACAAACTCAATCTGAATTACTGTTTCCTATTAGAAAAAAGAAACTGGTAGAAAAATTAAACTAACAATGTTCAAATTAGTCATTTATAATAAGAAGGATTTAATAAATGTATTTCATAGCAATATTTTTTTATCAGCCTTGGATATTTTTCAGTCCTTATATTTTTATTCTTGGTTATTTTTCTGTTTTGAAAAAAATGAAGAAAGCCATTTTTCCTATCACTTCCTTCATTTTAGGCAGCTACTCAAGATACTTGTCAAATAGGAAAATAGGGAATTCTGTGATGTAAAAACAACAGCATCCCACAACCGCCCATAAATCTATTAAAGTCAGCCAACTTTTAATATCTTTTTCACAGACAATGAATCCTGAAAGCCCCTTGCATGATTGATTCTAAATCATGAATGCTTCTGGGACAAAGAAAGAAATAATTTTATGCTGTTGCTTCAATGGCATAGTTTCTCAATATAAATTTTGTAAGAGGAATGTCAATATTTTTATAAGAAAAGGAAATTCCTCTAAAGTAGTAGCTAGATATGTTTTTCAATCATTAAATACACAAAAAGATAAATAAAAAATATCAGAGAAAGATTTAAAAAAAAATTATGAAATTATTCAAATTTATTTTAAATTTCTTGTTTATTAATAGTTTTATTAAATATATTTTCTAAATAAAGAATCCTTTTTTAAATATCTAATGATTATGAAATTTTAGGATGCAATAGAATTTGAACAATGGGTAACAATTTATGGTCTGACAACATAATTATCAACTTGTAAATAAGGTTATTTCAATTTCTCATTAATGAAGATATTTGAATGCTTAAATATAATTGTTAACATTACTTTCTTTTATGAATAAAAAAATCAAGCTAAGAAAAAATTTTCTCAGTAAAGTCGGAGAAGAAAAGCAATGTCATAGTAAGTCTAAGTGATACCCGAGGTATAACATTAGTAGTTTTTCCAACAGCATTATCAGTAAATCAGAAAAAATATGCTCAGGGTATGTCATCCTTCTTTTCTTCTGTCCTTGAGACTTTAGTTCAACTTAACTCCAATATATCTTGAAATTTGTGTTTCAAGCAGCATATCTCTATTGCCTCCCAGGTAGAGGAGGAACTTACTTGTACTTTATACTGACTTATTACATTCGAATAAGTAAATAACATTCAAAAATCTTGCTTGAACATATTGCATTTAAACAAGTACATGAGATAAATGTACAAATCACATAAATGAAACATATATTTATTTCTAACTTTAAAAACATTCATTTCAGTAGGTAAATATTAATCAACTGATACATAGCATCCTTATTGATTTTATACCAAATTAATAAACTGTTTAAAAAAAAATTCCGTAAAAGCAAACAATAAAAGTTAACATATAAAATGAAATTTTTTTTAAATTCTCCAATATGCCTTGATGTTTCTGACAAATGTACTTTGTTGAATTTTATACAGGGAAAATTCAAATAATTATGTTTTCATTTTTGATAAGCAATACAGCTTTAGAAGAATGCATAAATGTTTTTCTAAATTTTATAGATATATATAAAGAGCATGTAAAATAAGCTGATTATACATATATTTGAAAATGTTATCTCATTTTTTTGTTATTACAACTATACTCTTTAGTTAAAGCATTGTATTATAATTTTAAGAAATCCTGAAGATGAAAAGAAAATACAATAATAATGATTTATCTGTAAATTGTGTGCAAAAAGAGAAAAAAATGGGTCAATTAAGAGGTTTTTTTTGTCAAGTAATATTTTTTTGTCTTTACACTTCATACAAGTCTCAGAGATTGACATCTCTAAAATTTAGTTATATATATATATAAATAAATAAAAAAAAATCCCAGTATGTCACAAGAGTCAAAGATTGCAATAATATAGTTAACTTGCTTTATGACGTCTTGGTGATGTTGATACTTTATATCATGTCATTTATCCCAGTCAGTAGCTAAACAAGATTTCTGACCACTTTAATTTGTTAACATTTTCTTGATCAGAAATATAATTAATACATTTATTGTCCATATATACTTATTTATATAGCTCTGATATGTTTATATGATACATTAATCTTAGTTATTTACAAAAAAGTTCTAAAAATCTTCATTTTTCATTTTTTCTTATTTACCATCTTTGGCCTTGATCTCAAGGGCATTGCAGTTGACATTCTCATCGCTCTTTTCCTTTAACCAGAGTTTTCAAAGGAATGAGCATTTTAAAATATTTGCTTATCTGACCAGCTATACAAAAAGAGACAATGCTGGTCACCAAGAAAATTTTAAAACATTCTAGGAATAATGTTTGGAAATTAAAAGTCTACCTGATTATAATTTGGATAAATGCAAATATATAAAATTGTAAATAGGACATATAGGCAAAAACTGAAAAAAAAAATGACTAAACACAAGCCTGCTCAATATTATCTCGCACACAATTTGAAAATGAATGAATTCCTTTAGTATTTTGCCATTTAATCGATGATGTTTGCAGAATATATTAAAATTAATTAACCAAAATTTTGAATTTATGAACATAATGAATCACCCTTTGCCCTCCCCCCTAAAAAAATAACTTGAACACCTTTTTAATTTTTAAATTAGTACATAGTCATACATTTATTGGTGGAAATTCATTTAAATATAAAGATGTTTCATTAAAAATCAAACAGATTAAAACATATTAATTTATTTAATTTCAATACATATTAATTCAAAACATATTAATTTATTTAATTTAAAAACAACCTTTTTTTCTTCAAATTTCTCCAATGTTAAGTGGATACTGGTAATTTTTTTCCCTCTGTACTTGGATTTCATAATAAAAATTTATTAATTATTGATTTCAATGACCACAATTGGTATGTTGCCTTTTATTATCAAATTGTTTGAGGATTATAATTCAGACTTGAAATTGAACATTTAAAATTTATTTGCATAATAATTTTTTTTATACAAACAATGAATATGACATTGAGAGTCGCATGCATCAAAGAATGTTTATGTGAGGTTAAAACTATATGTTAACATGAAATGCTAAGAAAGTATGCAAATCAAAACTTTTTTTTTCTAAAAGACTGATGTATATTGTAATTAAAAAATGAATTCCTTTTTCATAATTAAATCAAAAAATAAACATTTGATACAAATATATTTGAATACCAAAACACTAACAGTGAAACATAAAAAATACTTAAATTTTTTTAATTGTAGGAGTTTTTGGGTTTTCCTGTGTTTCACAGAGTCTAATTACAATAACTTTTACTGTCTTAAATTGCTATGAAAGCAATTCTTAAATTTTAATTTTATTTTCAAAATGGATTTTCATTCATCATAACTATTAAAGATTGCCAAATTCTTAATTCTTAACAATAAAAATATACTGATGAAGTCTGCAGTTCATGCTTTTTTCAAATGGCCATGACTCAGATATATTATGTATTATTTTATTTTTGAACATGTAAGAAATTATGTTTAAAGCTTAAAATAAATTGATTAATGACTTTTCATCACAAGAGCATTTTTCTCAAGATAATTCTATAACACAAAATTATTATCTTTTATTATATCTATTTAAGAAGGAAATTTCTCAGTTGAAGAATCAGGAATTGAGCTTTGTATGGTTAAGAATTAGCTGATTTCTAAAATAGTTCTAACTACAAATTTGTTTTCCTAAATGAAAAAGAATGATGCTCAACAACTAAATGAATGAATTTAATAGTTACCAATTAATATTTTTGATTAAAGTAATATATTTAGTTCATGAATGTTGAATTCAATAGCTATCAATAAAAAATAACTATTTGATACTTAAAACAAGAAATATACTGTTACCTTGTACGGAGTGAAAGCACTTCGACTTCCATCTCTATTTAAACTCGAAATTCCCATGGCAGATGAAAAAGATACACTTGGTTGGGAATCTTCATTTTCTTTCTTCACAAATATACTACTAGGCATCCTTATATCAAAGAAAATTAAAGGGATAAACATAGTTACATAAAATAAACAAATCATTATAAAAATTAAACACAATGCATTTATAAGAAAGTTAAATTGCTTAAAACTAGATATTTCCTACATTTTGAATTAATATATTTTAGCCTTTGATGATTGCTATACTTATTATTATAAGCTTATACAGATAAGGGCTGAAGTATTGTTTAGTGTGCCCTGAATTGGTTACCAGTATGGCAACCCAACGAAATGATCTTCTGGCAACCCTAATGTTGTTTTGTTTACTATTTTTTGCAATAGTTGAGTTGTACATGATTATGAAAAATGTTAAATTCAAGGCTAAAAAAATAATAAAAATATCTATTAAATGTTTAAATTTAGTTCTGTATTATAATTAAAAGTTTTTTTACCACATATAAAAAACTGCAATTATATTTTTAACATGAATATGAACAGGAAACATTTATACTTTCATAATTTTTTAACTGTCAGAAAGCACTTAAAGAAATTGTTTGAATTATTACTTTAACATTCTTTTGCAATGGAATTCCTTGTAATTCTCTTAATTCTTTTTGTGCTCTGATGGTTCCGTTGCCACTTTGTTATGTTGATAATTATGCAATAATGGATAAAGGATGAATGGAATATACATAATTTTTTAATGAGTTTATTTAGTTGGGAAAAGGATGCTTGTTTGAAATTCTGTATAGAGAATGTTTCTATTGCTTCTTGTTACATTCTTTCTTTTCTTTTGTTTATGAACTGTTCCTGTTATCTATACAGTCCTTATGTTCAATGTGCCAGCAAAGCTATTAGGACCTTATTTCCATTGCAATTGAAGCTGTAGCATAGATTTTTTTTAGCTAGAAAAATTCTGCCCAGTTTCTTCTTTTGATGTCAAAGGCATCACATGCTCTAAATTTTGCTGTCTACAGAACAGATTGGCACGGTAGTTTGAAAACTTAATTTCAAAATTGTTAAGATAAGCAGCATAAATGATCTCAAAGGTTAAAAAAAATTCATAAAATCTCAGATAAAACAATGCTTATCAGTAAATATCATAATTTTAATGTAGACAGTGGTAATCATAACTGCTTCATAGAAGTTGTTTATTTTGTCCTCTTTCTTTATTGGTGACTTGGCACAATAAGGGTTATTTAACTTGGTACAATAAGGGCACACTAAACTACACATTTTACTACAATAAAAATATTTATTAATAAAAACATGTCATTATAGTTCATAATTTCGTACAAAATCAGAACTAGATTTACATTATGATATAGGAAGATTAAAAATTAATAATACAAAAATAGGATTGGGAAAATAAGATAAGTACTGAATTTTATCATACACGATTGTTGCTAGTTATTTTAATCATAAGATGTTTCCCAACAATTCATAACATTATCATCTTATTTTTGCATAGCACTTTTCTGTTAAAATGTCACATTATATACATTCTGACAATCAGTCTCATAAAACAGCTATAGTCCTGACACCTTAAAATCCTTTACACTTATTTCTTAATTTTAAAATCCCCAACTAAATAAAAAAAACCCAATTGCAAAAAAATTAATATAATTCAGGTATTTAATTTTTTTAAAAAACATTAACTATCAACAGACATTTACTGGCTGCCTTAAATGTTTCTGATGTAATCTCAAGTGTTAAATAACAGGCATAACTACGGTGATTAGTGTCCAAGAAATATAAAGAATCAAACTAGATTGAAAAGTGCTATTCTGATAGAAGAACTAAGTCCCTTTATATCAGAGTATTCTATAAAACTTCTGTGAATGATATTTTATGCAATTTATGAAATAATTCAGGTACTTTATAGGCGAGACTTAAACCAGCCATATGCATTGATGAACATAAATTATGAGACAAATGGCTCTTTTTAATGGTATGCATCATAAGATTTTTTGAAATTAAAAAAAAAAAAAGACTGGAAGCATTATAAGAGAAAAAGTTGGGTTGCTTCATCAAGATTGTCAATTATTTTCTGATGAAAATCAGGAATAAACCAATACAGAAAGAAAATTTGAAGGTTTTTAATAACAAACACAGCATTTCTTCAATGTGAATTTGCCTTATAGAATATTAATGAATGTAATATAGAAACTTTAATATGCTTTTTTATATGAAAAATTAGCAGATTGAATAATATTTTATAGAAAGTATAATTAAAATAACATATAGTTAATTATTTCACATTCCTGCAATATCAACAACAAAAGTTATAGTTTGTGACACAATTCAAGCATTCACAATTCATATTGGAAGGATATAAAAAATTCACACAGAATTAAATTGCAAATCATAATCATGGATCAAATGAATATGAATAGATCAAATGAATGCATTTTGCTGCAAACATATCATAAAACGAAACAAAACTATTTTAACACATTCGCTGCCACTGACGCGCCTGTGCATTACAAATAATATGTAATGGTACCAAACCATCTATGTTATTTGATGACATCTTCTCTACTACAGTTAAAAGATAGCAAAGAAGGGGTAATCTAAATAGATAACTAGTCCTGATATCAGGCGTGGGAAGTGGCATTGAACGTGTTAACAGAAAAGATAGTAAATTATAAACAAATATTAGAATTCGGTAAAATATTATTAAAAAAATTACTTTAAGAGTAAATCCAACTTATTTTACGGGGTCTCCAAGAAAGGAGGCCCCGCAAGCACAGATGAATAACTTGTCAAAATCAAATTAACTTTCTATATTATTGTTTACGCATTTGAACAGACTTTTCATCGCATTGAGATTCCTTTGATATTTACGAGCATCAAATGCTGGTTCTACTTCAAATGACTCAAAATATTTTTTCAAAAGGGGGGGGGATATAAATGTACAACTGAAAGAAAAATAAACCCAAGTTTGAATTGAATTTATCATGAATTTTTCATCAAATCATGAAAATTTAAGATAATATTTGTTTAAATCTGCTCATTTAATCCCATATCTAATTCATTTTAAGTCCCATGAAATTTTGGTAGGAATAGTTTCTTTTATAATTTGGCAACTTATTTTATTGCTGTAATTACTTCAATTGAATAAATTAAATCAGATATGACACATTCGATTGTAAAATAAAGATATTAATTTAGCTTTATTTATATTTTCAAACTAACTGTAACTTTCTTTATACACATGTTTACATCATCTTGTTCAACCAATCATGTTCTTCGTTATCAGAGCGGTTTTATCTTCAGCTGTTGTTGTGTTTTAATGAAAGGAGCATTTATTAATTTGTAGAAATTTGAAGGTTTATTTTTCGAAATTTTTAGACAATTTTGTCTACAATTTTTTTTAAAATTATATTATCACATTTGAGTTAAGATTCTGGCTTGGTCGTTCTGCATTTGACATCAGTTTTTAATACGTAATTTGAGAAGCCATAAGTTTGCCATTTCATCCATTTTTGAAACAATCAGCCATCACCTGAGAAGCTCCATAAGTGCATCAGCTGGGTACGTAAATCATCCTCTGCAGGTGAGTATTGTTGAAGAAACTTACAATTTTAAATGAACATTATTTCAAGTTTATTATTTTTATTCTTTATTATAATTTTTTAAATTGGATAGTATAATAAAAATGTCTGTGTTGAGCGATTGAGATAAAATTAAATTTTTACCTATTCAGTGCTAGCAATTTACAATTCCTTTCACATAAATCGTTTTTAAACATATATAATTATATTATTAAGTTGGATTTATATAAAAACTATTAAAAATATTTCATAAATTTATGATTTTAACATTTTTATTTTCAGTAAATCTCATTTTTTAAAGTAATAAATCGCAGAAAAATTCTCAAGTGATTGAAATTTTCAGTATTTCTTTCATTTATTTTTGATTATGCAGAATATGGTTACACTAAAATTTTATAGAGGATTCTGAGTTTGTTGTATATTATACCTCTAATTTATTAATTTCTTTTTTTCAGAAACAATTTTAAGCATGTTTGTTTAGGATTCTTATGATATTTCTGATAAATTTCATTTATGTTTTTTTCTAAAACATATCGGTTTTTACTGTTATTGATAATATTTTGTAAAGTCATATATAAATAAAAATTGAATTTTTTTTTAAGTAATTTAAATTTACAAAGAAATTTTTTTTTCATCCTAAGGAAGGATCATCCTTTGGAAAAAGAAGTCCAAATCTTGATTTCCTCTTTTTTTTCTTTTCTCTTTTCCTGTTGATCATTGAGTTATTTTACTTTAAATTAAAATCGGAAAATACAATTACTTAAAGCAAATTTGAATATAGATACTTCGTTTTTTTTTTTATATACTGCAAAAAAATAATGAATTTTTCTATATAAAAGATTTTATATTGTAGAAATGTCAACTCCTATGACAAAAGTTCATTTGCCATTATAATTATGATTACAAGTAAAATTGAAATAGGCTCTGTTGGTACCTGCAACTGTTATCTTTAACGATTGCATCCCTTCATAACATTTGTTAATAATGTGCATAGTTTCATTTTTAAATGATATTTAACTGTTTTTTAAGTACTTTAACTATCAAATTTTTATTCTAAACTTGTTAGTCATTATATAAGTAATTTCTTAAGTGACATATATTTAATTTCTATTAAATTTAATAAGATCCCTAGAGAAATAATAGAGTATTGCCTAATAACTGAAATTATACTAGATAATTCACTTTTTTGTACAATGTCAGAATAGATGGATTTTATCTGAAACTAACTCTAAACTTTGAATTGGCTATATCTGAATTCTATTTATAAAATAATCTGCAAAGTTAAGCTCAAGATTCAGATTCAAGCCATTCTCTGTTCTCTTTCTCTCTTTTTTGTGATTGTAATTTTAAAATTCTTTTTTCTTTCATTTATTTTATCAATGATTACTGCTATTGAAGTAACTTCTTTTTTATATATATCAATACTTTTTTAATTTATAATTCTTCCTTAATTTGTTATAGTTGGAATTTTTCAAATCAGTTTATGTTACGAATATATTTTTTCCCTGTAAAATTTGCTTTTCAATAACATGATTCGCATTCGTAATTTTTGCAGCTTAATCAAAATATTTATTTGAATGCATATAAATATATATTTATATGCATATTTGAGACTTGATATATCACTCTGGTAATTGCTTATTACATTTTATAAACTACCATTAAAAACAACACTTAAAAAATGAAATTCTTTATAAAAAAGAAAAAGAAAGAAAGGACAACTTACACATAAGAGTTAGAATAATCTTTCTTTTAAGCTCCTGGTTTGGTGTTGTAGAAATTTAACATAAGGATGACATTAGGATATGGTTAAGCATGGAGCAGATATGATTAATAATATTTTGTTTTCTTCAAATAAGATTAGTAAATGATGCAAACAGGATTAAATCAGTTGCAAGAAAAGATTTAAAAAATATTTATTGAAAAATTATTACTATTACATAAGTTAACATGCTCATATGCATTTAAGTATTTTTATATTGTTTTTTAATTGACACCATTTTTTCTGTTTTCTTTGTTTTTTCTTTTATAGTCTATGGTGGTGTGAATTTAATCAATTAATGCATTCTTCATTAAATAGAAAGGTTTCTGTTTGAAGAATAGTTAATTAAATTTTCTTTTTGTTTTTATTATTTCAAACAGTTGCACAATTTTTATTTTATGCACATGTTATTATGTTCTTCTTTAAAAAAAAATTGAATTATTAACAGTTATTATGGCAATATGCTTAGCTCTCTGAACACTTACATAAATTGCTCAGTTCTGAGAATTTTTTCAGATATTTTCTACAAAGTCTCATATTTATGAATATTATAGTTAAAAATGCTATTAAATCAAGCACATTTTCTTTGCATGCTTTATTTGCAACTTGTTCTTATTAAATAGTTCAGAAATTTGATTTTAAAATTGGAGCTTGAGAAAGAATAAATAAGAAAATATGTTTCCCTATTTCTAAGGTTCTCATTTTAGGGACAATTGTAAATACAAGCATCTTTTAAACAGTCAGTTTTCCGTTTAAAGATAAGTTGAAAACTATAATTTCGTCTTGAACTGCAAAAGTTTGGCTTATAATTTTTTTAGATTGGCAAAGTCTTATGAATCTATTATTAATCTTCTGAATCTACTTGTCAAAAATTGGAAGGCCTAAATCATTTTATCGTTTGTTTTTCTTATAGATGATTATATAGAGAAGACATCGTTTCTAATAAGATAGTATTGCCTTTTACATCTTTCAGCAGCTAGTCTGTTTTTTCCATTTTTCATCTCCATCTCTAATATTGATAATTTCTATTTAATTTTAAAACAGATACATTGGCAGTTTGATGAATTAAAAAAAAAAAATGAAAGTTTCAGTTACATGTTAAAAAGAAAGGTTTGTATACTTTAGAAACTTGCATAATATTTGAAAGCATGCAAAGCTATTAGATCCAAATAATTGAATATTGGAAAGTTTATACTTTGAGATTACATCATAAAATGCTGCATCTTTAATATGATTCTAGCCACTTTTAAGGTATTTAGTAGCCTAATCGGTAAATAAAACAAATTTAAAAGAATTTAATGCACAAGAAACCAAATTTGGGATTTTCAAAAAGAAATATTTATTCGCTTTTTGAAAACATCCATTTTTAGAATTGATGTGAAAAAAGGTGAATCGTTATTTTCTTTTTGTTTTCTTAAGAATCTTGATTGAAATTTGAATCTTTTTTTTTTTTTTTACACTTTTCTGTCATGTCCTATATAAAAATTTGAGTTTTGTTGACTCTCTTCCTTTTTCATATATTATATGCAAGCTGCCACTAACAACACATATTTAAGTGATTAGATGAGAAGATTTTCATGAATATTTTTAATTACAATTACTGGAGAATTTTAAAGTTGCTACTGTAAAAATATTCATGACTGGTGGTATTTTATATGAATCATGTTTGGGATGATTATCCACTATATTCTTTTGCGGAATAACTCAAAATTCAGTTTGATATATGTTATATTTGAAAAAGCTTTTTAAAAATGAATCTTGAATTATATTTTATGATATTGGTTATTTGTATTAAAATTATCCAATAATATTCAGTTAGCATTTTTTTAAAAACTGTGTCAAGGTTCTGTTAAATAAATTAATAAAATTATCCTTAATACTTAGTATTTTTCTACAGACTTGTGTGAATGTTTCTTTCGTGAATTTGAAAACATTTTCGATGCCAATTTAAGAAGTTAGTTATTCAAAATGTTTTATCTTTCCTTAACCTAATCAAAATGACCTATTTTTAGGGGGAGATATTGATATTTAAAGATATTCTATGCTCACATGGGGTGCAGTTCATCTCAAATGGATAAGTAATTATACTATAAAATAAATAACAAAGATGGAGCTTTTAAAATGAGACACTTATACGAGTCTTGAAAGTAGAAGGTGATATATTCGATTGTAATGCTAAATCTCTATAACAAGATACTTTTCTTTTTTATGAAGCATATCAAATCAGTTTAGTGTTGTCAACTCTTAATGTGTAATTGTTTTTGTGAATTGAAAGATTGAATATCATTATTCTTGTCAAATGAAATTAATTTGTGTTATCATTTTTTTGTTTATTCTTAAATTATGAACTCACTTCCTATAGTTAAATCAAGTATTGTAATCAAATTAGAAAACTCTTTTTTTTGTTGTTGTTAAATTTGGTAGAACTATAAACAAACACAGCGTGTTATTTAAGGGGCAATATATGTGTGTGTGTATTAGATGGTGTGTGTATAGAGGTTTTTTGTGAAGGTATTTCTTATCACCCACCATATTTTCATTGCAAATGTGTTATATTTGATTTAAGCTAAAACTATTTGTAATAATTTGAAATTTTTAATTATGGCAAAATTATTCTATGAAGTAAAGAAAACCCATAGAATGTTGCCATAATCATTTTAGATAAATTGCTAAATCATGTCTTGGAAGGATTGGATGGATGAAATACTGAAATGGGCTGCTGAAAATCCCTGGGAGTTCATTTATTATGTCCTGCTAGGGCTTTCTCCATTTTTCTTGGCCAGTACCATTTTGTCTTGGAGATTAGCCAAGCATATTGAAGCAGAAGAGCGCCGCAAGACCAAGAAATCAAAGAAAAATGCTAACATGGCAGAAATACGAAGAGCAAAAAGTGACTGATTCTGAGTATTCTCATTTCTTCGTTGTAATTATTTGTTATATATATTTTGTATTTTACATTATTATAGATTTTTTATTTTATTTTAGTATATTTCAGTGTATAAACATAATTTTTACAAAACAAATTGCCAAAGTCTTATGTTATTCTCCAATATTTTTTTATTGAATGCTTTTAAAAATATGTTTTGTTTATTTGTTAAATAATTATTTAATTTGCTCAGTCATAAGTACTGAATGATTGTTTTACTTAAAAGATGTCTTTCATTAACTTTTTTATTACTGTTTTTAATTTGTGCAATTAGTTGGTATTTCCCACCCCTTATATTTATCAGGAATATGTTAAATGCAAGGTATCTACTACAAATAAGAAAGTAATTTTTATCCGTAGTGATATATTTGATTCTATAGATTCTTGTTCTCACACTTCTGTATGGAAGTTCTTTCTTTTCTTTAATATCATTATTATTACAATTATTTTTTATGTCTGATTTTATGTTTAGATAAGTAAAGTGGGGAGGGATTGTGACTGAAAATGTGCATGTGCATTGCTTTTCTTGTAATAGATGTTCAATGTAGAAGATGTTTTAAATCTTAAGTATATTCTGCAGTTGATGTTGGAAACCTCTCCATGTATAAATATCCCCAGGAAGCTATTACATGTATAATACTCAAGACTTAAACTCTTGTTATAAGTTAATAATTATGTATTGAAGAAATGTAATTGTAAACCTAAGTTACATTCCTTTTAAAACTATTATTGTTGATTGAGATTTTACAGCATATATTTTTTGTTTGCTTTTTCATTTGTACCAGATACTTTTTAATAGGATATTTTTTAATGGTATACGTTTTTCCCCCCATTATTATTCTGAAGACTTTGCAAATTAATGTGAAAACAAGCAAAACTTGTTATTTGTATGTGATTGTAATATAAAAACATATATTAAAATAGAAATCTTTATACGATCTGTTCACTGATTTAATATTTTGATGTTAAAGTTTGTGAAAAAAATCATAATTTAAAATATGGTTTGAATTGATGTAATATATTTAACAATGATAGATTTTTAGTGTATTGTTACTGAATTTGATCAATCTAGTCAAATTGGAATGATTTTAAAATCATGTTTACCCCATAAGTGATTGTAGCAGTTTTTTACTTTTTATGTATTCAATTTAGAATTATATATATATTCATGTTTATGTGTATATTTTTTAAAGAAAATTTTATCCATGAAATTTTAAGACCTTAAAGATTTGATTAAATTTTTAAAAAAGTTTTATTTATTCTCTTGAAAGATGATTTTTGAGACTTTTAGCTATTAGATTGAAATATTTGGTGCTTAAAAAATAAGAACATTTGTTTTTATATGCCTTTTTTACTTTATAGAAATTAATTAATTAAAATGCTATATTTTAGCTTATATCTGTGATGAAATTAATAAACCTAGTCCCTTTTGCTAGTTTATTAAAAAGATAATAAAATTTAAATAAAAAGGAAACAGAAATAATAAAATTTATATCTTTACTTATAAGCAATAGATGTAAATACTATTACTTTTATTTACAATTGAATGTTAAAATTATCATCTAAGTGTAGTCAAATATGTAAATACTAATTTTTATGCGATTCCAAAATCTTTTAAGCATATATGTACAAACTGAAACTGAACAGGAATGAAATTTGGCTGTAAGTCATTAAACTTCTGCATTTTATTATTATTTAGTAAGAGAGAGAATTCTTTCCTTCTTTGTCTTCCTTATAATATGTAAAAATGTACAGCTGCAATCAATTTTAATAGTTTTGACATTTTGTCTTCAAGATTGTTAACACTTATCAAATTCTAAGATGAAATTCCTACAAGAATTCAGAAGTACTGAAATTTCTCTTGCTAACAATCAAAATTTCAGATCAAATGAATGTTTCTATTTCTAATTTAATTTTTTTTTTCTTTTCGTTTCCAGCTTACTATTGCTATAATTACAAAACATTTTTTTAAGTTGCCTGTTTAATTAATTTAAATATAAGCTTCAAAACCTTCCTATTTCCCCTTGATATTCTGGGAGCAACAGATTCTTCAAGCCAATTAATGTATTTTTATTGATCTAGATTCTATATTTCTAACTTATGCATAATTAGTGGGTATCATTTCTGTTTTTCCCTCTTGGTTCGTGTTATGTGCTTAAAAATTTAATTTAATTAATATGGGATTTTAATTTGGGTGTTATTATTATTTTTTTTTGTTCATTTTTATTTTAGATATTTTTGTCCTCCTGATGCCATATGTGAAAACACATCAGTTTTGTACCTTTTCCTTCCTCCTTTTTCAATTTCTGAATTTGACGCCTACTGACAGAACTATAGATTTTGAATTAAATTTTGCTGAATTTTTAATATTTAGTTTTTAATATAAAAAATGGATAAAGTAAAATCTGAAAAATGGAGGAGGTATTTTTGTACAAAATTGAGTAATGATTCATTTTTAGCAAACTTATTTAAATATATAGAATCAAGTGATTTTTTATATTTTTCCCTGATAATTTTTTAAATTTTACTCTACAATCAATTTTGACTGTATCACACATTAATTATGAGTGTATATATCAATACAAAACTATTTTTTATTTTCTAAGTTTTTATTCTGCCAATTTTTCAGAAATGCATTTCTCCTGAATATATGCAAGCTTGCTTATCAAAGTATTATTTTGATTTTTATAAATTTGTATTGTGGACATTTTTTTATAGTTTAATTGCTTTTTTATGATAAATTTTTTCTTTGTTTTTTTGGGAAAAAATCCTGTGTAGTTTGATATAGATCATGCATGGATTGCAGTATATTTGCATACAAAGTATACTGTATTTTTGATACATATGCATACCTAAGTATCAAATGTTGTCATAGCTGTTATTTTGCCATCTCTGTACATGTTTGTCTATGAATGTGCAAAAAAAGAAAATTGGAAGCTTTAAATATAGTGTATAAAAAGTCTTGTTTTAAAAATCATCATAAAAAGTTCTTTGTGAACTTGTTTTATAATTTACTAGTTTTTGTAATTAGTTGTTACAGCTTGTATTATCTGTATGACTACTGTGCATTGTGGGATTTTATTTAAAGCTTTAATGATCAATATTTCTGTGTCCTGAAATAATGAAATTTCATTGTTTACTGTCATTATTGGAACTCATTACAAATAAAAAATATCAACATCATTGCAGTTTGTTTTTCTCAATATTGAATATTATGTTATTCTTCAAAATCTTTGTTTTTATTCCTCATCCTTATTAAAAATTTAATTTTGTTGATTATGCATTGCAAACAGGTCAACAGTTTATCTAGTATGAAATGAATGAAATATTATTTTCATCCTAAATGTAATGCAATGATAAGAGATGGGTTACTTTAGCAAGTACAGATATGCTTCATCTTAGCTTTTTATACAATTTGACATAAGCTGGGTTAAATTTATGTCATTTTGTTAATTAGTTACTTAACACTTACTAAGCTTTGTGCTATACATTTGGATAAATTATGAAAACATAAACATTTCCAATATGCATTTCTACTATTTTAGTTGAAATTTAATCCAAAGGGGTGCAATATTGTTTAATATATAATTGCATCTTGTGCTATTTTAGGAGAAGTATTCAGACTAAAAAAATAACAAGGTAAATTCATCATTATTGAATGAATGGCCCATGACTAGATAATTTCTCTATTACTGAGTAGTTAGTCCATAGCTGCACCATGAGCAATGCTCAAGTAAGGAAATGTGGGGACGATTTTTTTTTTTGTACTAAAGATTTAATTTTCAAAAAGTTGAAAATTTAAATTTTGCTAATAGTATTCAGATTTATACCTTTCAACCTTACAAATTATTTCAAAATACTTTACATCAAATAACTACGGATAATCACATTCATTTTGACTTAGCAGAATTAAATAAGAAATAACATAAAAGCGCATCAATGAGACATTTATAAAAGAAAGTATTCGATTGATGGGTATACAGTTACATTAACTTTGTAGAAATTGAATTGACTGCAATTAGAAATGAATAGCTGGTTAAAAGAAACAATAACGAGTAGATTACTTATGGTCTTGTTGACTATTGTTGTAAAAAGATTATTGTTGACTTTAATATATTATTATTAGATGTATTGTTATTGTTTTTTATTCGGTGGTAATATTCTGAAAATTCTCTTCTGGGAAAAAGTTTCTATCTAAAATGAATTGCTCTTAAAATTTGTGAAATTAAGTCAAAAGAGATCGAAACGTCTGCAAGAAAAATAACATGTTGAAAAAGTTATAAAAATATTAGAGCTTTTAGTCTGTAAAAATCCTCTGCGCCGGAAGGGAGAAAAACAAATTATCTAACTAATTTCAAGTACTTGTGTCCTTACCAGAACAGTGATCTGTTACAAGAAAGTATACTACCGAAAATGTTTTAGGGAAATAGTAACACACCTGTGATACATGAAAAGTAGAAGGGTCCAAAATCTCTAGTATAATTTTGCATATAAATGCTTAATTTTTTAATTAGATACGAGAGAAATAGGTGTTTGGTACAAAAGTATATTATAAAGAGTGTAGTTTTCACTCACACATCGATATTTATTAGGAAAACTTCGTTTTGTATAATACTTTTATTTCATTGTCGATGTCACGTTTGAGAAATTCTCACTATTTAATTATGATTTAACTATGAATTAAATTTTTTCTTTCTTGTATAGTTTTTTCATGGTAAGCTATAACATATTTATTTGCCTTGCAGATGTAATGCATTTTCCATTTAAATCTGTTGCCAAAATTTTTTCCTTTTCAAGAGCATTGAAACTAGTCAAATTCTCGGTTATCATTTATTTTCCTGCTAGATCTGAATCTGTAGCATGAGCTTCTGTTATAAAGATTTGTACACACGTTTGTAAACTCATCGATTGTTAACTCATTCACATGCAAGTCTAATAGGTCATAGATAGGATTATTATCAATTTCCAAATTCAATTAAGTCAATTGATTTGTATTCAATATGTTCCAATGACTGTTTAATTTTTAGCAGTTTTTCATAGTTACAAAATGTATGATATCTTTCACGTCAGATTGCTAAAATATGTGTGTGCGTGTAACACATAAGAATTTATGTAAGCAGAGTCGTGGCCGAAGGAGAAGGTATTTTGAATTTATAACGTTATTTTATTATCTTCCAGGAGGCATGTTTTATGTATAAGCAGCACTTACAAAACACGTCCTTTCAGCATGGCAGAAGAGCAGTGATGGATTTTGACGACATGAGGCCACAGGCGCTAAATTATTTTGAGGGCTCTTCTTGGTAAATTCAATTTATAGCAAGAAAATAATATGAATTAGACGTATTTTAGTTTTTAATTTTAACTTTGCGCTTACTGTTTAGCAATTTCTACATTATATGTATATATCAAAGAGTTTTTAAAAGAGATATTTTTTATTAAAAAAATTTACTATAAAAGGATAAAACAGCAATTCTATTCAGTAACTATTCGGAGAAAATATCACTATTTACATTCTTCCCAAACTTTGAATTGGTATAAATAGTTTCAACATCCTTTGACCGAAGGATCGAGCGATATTTTCTATTAACAATACAGATGATAATAATAATAAAAAAGAAAATATATAAAATTTTCTCTTCTAAGATTTTTTAAAAAAAATACTTAAAATTTTTAAGAAATAGTAAATACTAAAAAAGTAAAAATATTAAAAAAGTAAAATATTTAGTTGAAGGAAAACTTGCTTATTTAAATATTTTTCCCCCACTCTTCTATTTGATGCTCCGGAAATCGCAGTTTCACCTTATTAATTTTTAGTTAAAATGCACATTAAAAATAATTAAATTACTAGTACTAGTTTAAATAATACTTATTTTAAATGTATTATTAAATTTATTTTTGCTACATATAATGATTAAAAATTATTTTTTAGACTAAATTATTTATTTAAATATTATTAAGTAAATTAAATATTTTTCAGTAAAATAGTTTTTAAACATAAAACTGTTAAAACAAGTTGAAATAATAGAAATTTCCTGATACCTACTAATAAGAACTAAATTATGAAAAATAAACGAAAAAACCCTATGCAATTTCATAGAGATTCATGGGTGGATCAATATAGAAATATTAAAATTATTAATTTAAAATTTGATTAGGTTACATGTTTATGTAAAACCATACAGCTATCAATTCAAGAAGATTAAAAATAAAATAGAATTTTTAAAATAAACTACCGCCATAATTATCAGAGGAAAACTAATAAAACCTTTAGCGTGCTATGTTGATGATAGTTTTGACACCAGAAAATTTGTAAGCTATAGTTATCAATTTAACAAATGGCAAACATTTCAAGACTTAAAATTTAAGATAAACTAATATATCTTTCACTTATAAAGTTTTAAATGATATAATTGCAAAACACAACATTTCATGTCAAGTTCTTTAAGTAAGTTCAAGTTAATTCTTTATTGTCACATGAACCATCTTTTCTGCTTTGGTTAGTAAATTTATATCTAAAATAATCGTTTAAAAATATTCACGGAATTAAACTTGTTAAAAAGAGAAAGAGTTAATATGAGCGATTAATGAATAATTATTTCACCGAATTATACCAAAATCGTAGTAATTCTTTTAATAGTAGCGCGGGGAAGAATAAAATCTTGTTATTTTCGACAGTTAAAGTTATATTAGACAAGAAGTTATTATTTATAACTACTTCGACATCCAATTCAAACTGAATTGATATTCGTAATTAAAATGTTCACGATATTCAAATACATTTTTCAATTTTATCATGAACGTTTATTATTAATTTATATTTGCAGATATTTCTTAGGGACAGTTTTAAAAAAAATCATGTTTTTATAAGAAAATAATTAATACAATAAATCTGTGTAAAATAGTAGGACTTCTTACCTCTTTCAAAGCAATTTCAGTTTTAGCTGTTTTTCAACGATTTGCATCGGTTTCGTTTCGTTTCAATTTTTATTCTTAATCTTTTTTTTTTTTTTTTTTTTTTTTGTATTCTTTAGATTTTTGTTCTTATTCCTATCTTGAACCGTTGGCAATGGGTAGATATGTTTGTTCAATCTGTGTTGAAGGAGTAGAGTGATAAAAAGATACTTCATTCCCTCAGATATAAATTTAGGAGGGTTAGCCTACTTTAAACCCCCTTTTTCACAGATGTGAAGGCATCAGATTACAATACCCATCCAGCTCGTAATGTGTATGTGTGTACAAAGAATAAATGCTCACTTTGCCTGAGATTCGTTTACTGTCAATGATTCTGAACATTATTGAAAAGATTTTATTCGCCGAGTGCGCTCATTTTACTTAGATGTACATGCACACAAGGGAGTCAAAACTATACATTTTCTCTCGTTATATAGCATTGAATTAAAATTAAACAAAAATAAAATAAAGCTATACATTTTGCAGCAGAATGATTAAATATATAGTTTTTAAAAATACTTAGGCTTCCTGTTTAAAGATGTGGTTTTTCTGAAACAATCGACCTAGTTTCAAAATATTTAATGGTGGCAAAAATAAAAAGTATATTTTCAACGACATAAAAAAATCCTCCCCCCCCGAAGACTGAATTGTTTGCTTTAAATCATACTGACAGTTCTTAAATTTCCTGAAGCAATCTATGATTTGAATGTTGTAAATTTTAACCCGTCATACATAATTCAAACTTCTTATAAACAACATGCATTTGATTATTGTGCATTTAAAGAGACTAACAGTTCAAAGTTTCCAGAATTAATATGTAAATAGCTAGATTTAAATGCATGTCAAGCCCAACGCTCCCCCGAATCTGAATACTATTTGTATATAAAAAAAGAGAGGAGTTAAAAAGTTTTATAATCTAGTCTGAAAAAAAAAAAAAATATAGCACAGCGGAGAAAAGGTTAAATCAGCGACTTTAATTGTCAATTCTTCGACTTTAATAATTGTTAGCATTCCTACAACTGCGTTTGCATTAATAAAAATTCCACCATTTATCTAAAAGTTATTATTCTTCTATCGAGAAATAAATACCATTTGTGAGATTTTTGTACAAAACCAATAAATTTTTTCATCCTTTTTTTTATAATAAATATTTTGATGAAAGCTATTGCATGAAATGTATTTTTAATTCTTTTTTTCTCTATGTTGGCAATAAATCCTAAGAATAATGGTTTTTTTTCTTAAGTATGTTTTCATAAAATTTCAACTGGGTCAATTCAAATAATCACACATTCCTTATTTATTATGGATTTTAAAAAAATAAGAAGTCATAAATGTTTTTTTTATTTAAAAATATTAAATTTATAAGAAAAGGACAAGCACTAAATTAAAATCATCATTTCTATGTTTTTTTTTTGTTATCAAATACTTTCAATTTTTTGAATAACACATAAAGAAAACTATAGAATGAAATAACCTTAAATCATAAAAAATGGCACTGAATAAATACTTATGATAGTTGGAAAAAATTATATTTTTAATTTTATGAAAATGACCTTTGTTTGTCTCGATATTTGAAAAATGTGTATAGAAGCTGTCATCTTCAAAAATTTACTAAACGAAAACCTCGAGAGAATAAAATACTTTAATGGAAATGTAGACGACAGGAAACGGAAATACACAGATATTTCTATAAAACAAAGTCTATAACTCGGCCTGTGGTCAAGAGTGAGGTCAATGCTACACTCTTTTGTTGGTCTACTAACTGTTTTTTAGTAAAAATTAGCTTTTTTTTCTTCTTTACCTGATGTTAGCTGAGAAATGTTGACAACGAGAGGAAAAATGGATCCCACGGATATATATGTATATATATTCAGACACAGCAAATATTCTTTTCTATTGTAATATGGTCATCCATAAGGATTTATACTAGCAAAACTTTTTTAATATATTCAAAAGACATCATGTTTCTATAAATCAATAATTAATTAATACAAGATTAAAGTAAAATAATAAGTATAAAATTACTTATTACTCATCTCATACAAAGCAGGTTTCTATATAAGACATAGTATTTTTAGCTCAGTCTTGTAACTGCTTTGATTGAAAATAACTGTTTTGAACAGAAGAAGAGTTTTTTTTTTAAATCTTCTCTGAGCATGAACCCTTGGTAAAAATTTGAGATATTCAGCCAATCGGCATTGAAGGGATAGAGTGATTTAACAACTGAGCTTTTTTTAGCAAAGTTGTTTTTAAAAAAAGCAAAATTTTTTTCTAAAAAAAGTCTTGGATACCCCTGAAATTGTAAGGGATCTTAGGCAGTAGCTCACTCTACCTATCTGATAATCTGGCCATGTAATAACCAACTTAAAAACCTAAACGGATTTTTAAGTAAGGATTGTAATCAAACTACCGGCATTAAAATGTTTTCCGAATACGCGCGTTAAGATCAATATAAAATGTGGAAATTTAAGGGGATGTGACTGTTTTTTAAAATGTACAGAGAAAACTTTATAACTTTAATATCTCGTAAATATTAAATTTCGCTTATACATGTCATAGTAAGATATGTAAAATGCGGGTGTAAAAAATGAACTCTTTAACATATAATTATACAAATTTATATTTAAAAAATGACTACATTTTATTCAAAAACAGTAAGGTATTGAATTTGCGCTCCCTTATTTTTAAGTATACATTATTGTTAAATATTTTTCGCCTTCAGAGCTGTTGTAAATTAATATTTTCAAAAAGAAGGAACATTGTACTTCATTTTGCAGAGATATAATATTAAATACAGCATATGAAAAAGTGAGGAACTAATTCATTGAACAAGTGAAGTGCATTCTTATATAGAATATTGAGTGCATGTGTGTCAGCTTTTCTGCAGAATGTGATGCAAACTATAGGCCGAATATACGATAGTGAAATTTGATGTCTGATTACTTCTTACTTTAATATCCACCGCTCCGATTTCTTTATCGACCGTCATAGAATAGTTAGTAAAATACGACCGACATATTTCACTTCGTCGGCTATTATGCGAAAAGCTGAGCAAACTAAGGATTGAACATGTGACAGCCCCGTCTTATTCTCGATAATCAGTAGACATAACTTAGCATTGATTTTTTAATAGACTCACGGTGAATTGTAGGAAAATGTATTCACCAATCGCCTTGTCGGTTATTTGTCGAACATGGTCATTCTACCAACTTAAATCATTCCTCTGATACTTCAATTGCTTATAATATTATAATTCTTAGTTGGGTCATAAAATATTATATTCTTTAATACTAAATTCGCAACACCTGCGTTTCCAAGTAATAAGACTTTTGTCGAAGAAATTCTCAACTTCTTGCCGACAATTGCCCCCCCCCCCACCACTGTTGCCGTCTCTGCCAGAAGGGAACTTGACTCTTGTAATAGGGGGAGTGTGATCGCACCTCTCTCCAGAGAAATTTTATGTGTAGTTTTGTAGACCTACTACATTATTGCGTAATCATTTGCCTTTTGTTGTTGATGTTAACCAATAAGCCACATAAAACACAACCTGTGTCTTCAAGTCATATCACCCAGACAACAATCTTCTCTATCAAATAAATTGTTGTGTAATCAAGAAAAGCAAAAATATTTTTTATAGAGATTAGACCAAAACTTATGTGGGTTTTCTGCATAGAAGACCTGAAAATTAACAAGGTGACAAACTGAAAAACCTTAATCAAAAACAGGACTGCATGGAATGAAATTCTGAGTAAGGCCTGATCGCATTCAGCGTTGTTGTGTGAGTGAAGATCAGTAGACATAAACTTGAAACGTGTAACCGCTAATTAAAATGAAAACTAATTGAAAACTTTGAAAACCCCAATTGCTTTAATGTGTTTTGTTATTCAATATTGTCTTGTTTTCTTTTATGCATGTATTTTAAATACTACATTTAACTATTACATATAATAATTGTAAGAAAGACAAAATACTCCAGAATTATTTCAGTTTTAGTACATTAAAATGTCACATGACTATATTTTCTACAACAATTTCATGAAAAATAAAACTTATTGTTCTGAACAAAGTAACATTATGTAATCAATAATCATACATAATGAACAATATCCATAATGAAAAGTGCAGAGCTATTTATGCGATCTAATCTACAGTTTCTAATTTAAATTTTCTTGAAGAAAATGGGCAGATATAAAGTGATGAGTAGTTAAATTTTTATACTTAGATAAATATAAAATACTAGCTGGTACCCTGCACGTTGCTGCCGCAGAAGAAATAATTTTGGAAATATCGTTTGAAATTTAAAATAACTGTCTAGTTTAATCAGGAAATATAGAAAGAATAATATATATTTTCGTATTTGAAATGAATACATTCATTGAAATTGAGTAATAAATAAAGGAGAAGCGTATATAATATTAATTCTATTTTTTAACTTTATTATTCAAGACTTTAGGATTGGGTATATTTTTTTGTATTTTCATCATCAACAGAAACAAATAAGTACAAGTAATAAGTATTCAAAGTTTCATCGCAATCGGATGAGCAGTACGGCAGCGCATAAGAGACCTACAGACAAACATTCATTTTAATTTATATAGATGTTGAAGACTTTTGAAACTGCAACATTAAAATTTTAAGTTAACTGTTAAAGTACATAATCAAGATTTTCACGATTGTAAGAGTGTTTGTTGATTTCTTGCCATTCATAAAAACTAAGCTATAAATTCTTGATTTTTGTTGCTAGTAAACCAATTTAAGTTCACTGATTCAACAAGATCCTAAGTTAAGTTTTAGGATCTTGCTTTGAATCGCACAACAAGATCCTAAAGCGTAAATGAAATGTTGATTGATGAGTTTACACAATTCTGCTTTTAGCATTTTAAGCAAGTAACCACTAAATCTGAGAAAAAGGTGCCTTCAAATTTTTCTGATCGAAATAGGTCGTATATCTCTTAGATCTGGTTATATCATGAAGGATAGTAACAAATGATAAACCATTTAAATAATCCATATTTATTTAAATAAACATAATTTAAATTATAAGAAATACTTTTTTGAATATTTAGGGCCCAAATATTTGTACATTTTATCAACTTGTAAGATTAAATACATTTAAAATGTTATTCGCATTGAAAGAAATTAATTAAATTTCAATGGTTATGTTTAAATTTTTATTATTTTTTATTCTGATCTATAATTATATGTTTAGTTGGCTAATATATGATCATTTTATAGTCATAACTGTTATAGCTTGTTGCCTTTTACTGAAATTTCTGATCCCTTATACAAACTGCACAGATGACAAACAAATAAATTCTTCTTCATCGCTCAACGATAGAAGAAATTACGAGATCAAGCGTTTAATATCTATCTGTAGGTACTATTAATAAAGGAGAATGTGTGTGTACCTGACTATTTAAGTGTGTTGGCATTCTATAAATCAGATCGTTGAATCTAAAGCTGTCGATTTTGGAACAGTTGCGTTTTGGAAGGTGAAAATGTGCATTTGTGGGCGATTTCATTTTAACAATTAAAAGCGAAACAAAATTTTGATGTCTTACTCCATTATTACCTACAATGTTATACTGCAAAAATGAATTTTACACGACCTTAAAATTCAACGAATTATCTTTTCAATGATATCAATTAAGTTTCAATATTGTTTTTTAAAAATTATTTTTAATTATTTTAAATATATTTTAATTTAATTTCGCAACAGTACATTTATTTCCTCGTTGGAAAAAAAACCTCGCTTTTTTTTTTTTTTTTTTTTTGCTATAAATATTTTCTCAGAGCTTCTTCTATTGTTGATGATGAAGTTATGAAGATACGGCTTGTTTTTCCATGATGAGTAAGTTATGATTAAAGTATACTTTTAATAAAATTTTTGGATTTTTATTATCGTTTAGTTTTAAATTCACTGGTAAGTAATGATGAGAGTCTGTTAAAATTCATCAGTTTTTAATTAGCAAGAAAACTTTTGTATAAGTTAAATTTTAAACATTTTCGTTTCAAATTGAAGTTCAAATTTTAGGTGAGTGGACAGAAAATTAAGGAGATAAATAAGACAGTTAACAGAGCGGTTTAAGATTTCTAAAATAGTATGTGTTACATAGCTATCGAAATTTGAAGTTTAAAAATATTTTGCTGAGGAAACTATTAAGAGCATGCCATAAAACATATTTAATTTGGAATTTTAGCAGCCATCAATTTCAATGAATCAGCTGGTTAGAAAAGGCGGCTATTTAAACAAGTTTTAATTTCATAGCAATAAAAAGAATCCGTTGCTGGAAATTGTGCAACAAATATTTCAAAAATTAGCTTAAAGTCAGAAAAAAAATGCATTAAAAATATACTGGTATCATAAAAAAGACAATTTTTTAAGTAATTAAAATTATTCTAAAAGTCTGTTTCATGTAGTATTATTTTCGAGTGTTAAGGAAAAATGCCAATACCTTGGTTAATTTTGTATTAATCAAAATTTTAATTAAAAAAATCTGCTTTATGGTGCATTTTTCCATCCTCCAAAGTGTATTTGTGCCAAATTTAGTAGCTCTAAATTAGTGAATAAATCTTAAAAATTAATAATAGTTATTGTGTTTGATTTAATATTTTCATTTCTTTAGTAATTACACTTTTAGATATTCTCATGCAATACTTCTCAAGAGTGAAAAATAAACCGTTGGAGCAGCTTTAATAGTGCAGCCATCTAGTGGTGAAAAACTCAACTATTATGCCCCAGGAGATCCTAAAGTTTCGGATTACTAGCACTGAGTATTTTTTTTGAGGGGGGGGGGGGTGATGATTTTGAAACAAAAAGAACAATAAATCAACGCTTGAAAAAAAAAGCTTCAAAAATATAATTATTTGCTAGATACTCAAACTGTCATCTTTCATGCAAGGGTAGACAATAATTTGCTAACGTTCATGATGAAGTTTTCTCCGGCAAGGATGACCCTTGGCATTCGGGACCTCTTCTCGTGGTTATAAGTAAGCACGACCCTGCTAATCTGGGATCTCTTCTCACAGTCACAGGTAAGGGTGGACTAAGGCTTAGAAGTCCCCTTTCCAGTTTCCAAACAAGAAATTTTTATCCGCTCATACAGATATGATGAAATAAATGATAATATTATGACTGACTTAGATAAACCAGGAAAACTTTCTGTTGTGCAGGAGCCGGAAGATTTGCTTTTATGTCATTAAAAATTATTTATAATCATTTTTAAACATAATAATTATATTTGTTATGTATAAACATTATTTGTGTTTATTGGCAAGAGATAACGTAAGCTAATTGTGGTAGATTTTTCTGAATTGACTCCAATTATATAAGTGATTCTGTTAGATTTGTATCCATTGTAATTTCAGACTGCTAAAGCTTTTTGTTTAGAAAAATTAATTTTTAGTCACTCTTGTTGTGCATATATAATTACAATTTATAACTGTAAATTAATATAGCATGAATTACCCTATTATATTAACTCTTCACTTCCAGCTATCATCAGTAAGCAATTCAGTATCTATACACAGGGCTTCTCAAAAACCTTTTATTCCTTAAATATCGGTCATAGACATATACTGTAAATTACAAAGTTGCATAAAAAAGGGTGCAAAATGTTAATAAATCGATTACAATTTTCAAGGGATTAAACTTTAAAAAATATTTTTTTAAATTAAATTTAAATTTTTATATGACCCCTTACAAAATTTTTTCATAGAGTAAAATGTGCCCCATCCTCTAATAAGGTCATGTACAAAATTTCAGCAATTTATCACAAAAAGACCCAAAGATATGAAACTACATAAATGCTGTCTTAAACCACTTTTCGATGCCTGTATATGAGTTCGTAAAGAGGAAAAATTATGTCGGATGTTCGTGTTTTAGGGATCATACACAAATTAACAAAGAAAATAATGATTGAATAAATAAGTAATAATTTTGTTTTTTTAATAAGTTTTTTTACAAGTTCATTAACTGTGCTACTTTTAAGTTATATTCTGTAATTCATGATATAAAATTTTAAAGCATTTTTCAGAAAGTTTAGATTTAAAAATTTGTATTTAAAACTAAAGATATGAAGCAAATCTTATTTTATCTATTATTTAAGCATATCTTTAGAGGCAATTCTGCGTCGCGTCATCTGTACTGATGCTGTTAACATTTGTATTTTAATTTGTGATTGACCCTTTAACAACTTTGTTTTAACATATGCTTGAGAGGTTTCATGATAAATTCTGAAATTTTGTACATGACCTTACTAGAAGATCTGGCACATTTTACTCATTAGGATTTTTTTTTGTACGGAGTTCGTATAAAAATTTAAATTTTGTATTTTTCAGTTTAATCAGTTTCAAGTTTAATCCCCTTAAAATTTTAATTGATTTCATTACAATTTGCACCTTTCTTTTACGCAACTTTGTAATTTACAGTATATGTCTATCGCCAATATTTAAGAAATAAAAGCCACGATCAAGGTTTTTGAAACCCCGGTATATAGACCCTTAGTTAAAGAGTACATGTTATTTATTGTTTAATAAAGTATATTGTTTTGTATTTCCTTGTATTTTTTGTGTTTGTTTCTTTTATTAACTTTTAGTACCTTTTCTGTAAAAAAATTGTTTTTATGTTAGAATTTGTATATTTACCAAGATATCGCCTGTAAAAATATCAATTTATTATAATGGTTGGAAAGACCGGTATGGACCCAGGCCCTGTCCAGATAATCTAATCAGTTCAACCTATAAGGTTATCTTGCTTGAGATAGTTTTAACTTAATGAAATTCTGTATACAGTGAATTATCTTAGTATGAATCCTGTAATTATGAGCATAGAAATTGTTTCCGCCCCCCCCCGCTCCCGTTCCATGATCAAACTAGTGAGAATGGATTTTTCGAAATTTTCTAGCATACTCTCTAATAAAGATGTCATTCTGCACTTGCATTAAATTTTGAGCTTAGGTGGCCGTGAACTCTTGAATACTCATATTTTATTTCCACTGTTCCACACATTGTTGGAGTTTTGCCCTCCAATGTTTATATATACACTGAAGTGACAAAAGTCATGGGATAGCAATATGCAAATATACAGATGGCAGTAGTATCACAGCGAAAAAGTATAAATGCGCAGTTCGTTTTCCAGAGCTTTCATTTGTGTTCAAGTTATTCATGTGAACAGGTTTTTCGTGATTTATGGCGGCACGACGAGAATTAACAGACTTTAAACGTGGAATGTTAGTTAGAGCTAGACGCATGGGTCATTCCATTGCGGATATCGTTAGTGAATTCAACATTCCGAGATCCACAGTATCGAGTGTGCCGAGAGTATGAAATTTCAGGCATCACATCCCATCATGGACAGCGCAGTGGGCAACCACCTGCACTTAACGACCGAGACCGCCGACGTCTGTGTAGAATGGTCAATGTTAATAGACACCCAACACTTCGTCAAATAACTGCAGGAATCAATGTGGGACGTAGGAGGGACGTGTCCGATAGGACTGTGCGGCGAAATTTGTCTTCCTTGGGCTATGACAGCAGAAGACCGACTCGAGTGCCTTTACTGACAGCACGACATCGCCTGCAGAGACTCTCCTGGGCTCGTGAGCATATCGACTGGTCCCTAGACCAGTGGAAAACCGTGGCGTGGTCAGATGAGTCGCGATTTCAGTTGTTATGAGCTGATGGTAGAGTTCGAGTGTGACGCAGACCCCACGAAGCCATGGAAAAAAACTGTCAGCAAGGCGCTGTTCAAGCTGGTGGTGGCTGCATAATGGTGTGGGCTGTTTTTACATGGCATGGACTCGGTCCTCTGTTGCAACTGAACCGATCATTGACTGGAAATGGTTATGTTCAGCTGCTTGCAGATCACTTGCAGCCATTCATGGACTTCACGTACCCACACAACGATGGGATTTTTATGGATGACAATGCGCCATATCCCCGGTCAGAACTGTTCGGGATCGGTTTGAAGAACATTCCGGACAATTCCAGCGCATGATCTGGCCACCTAGATCGCCCGATATGAATCCCATCGAGCATTTATGGGACATCATCGAAAGGTCCGTTCGTGCCCAAACTCCTGCACCATCCACACTTTCACAATTATGGACGTCTATACAGACAGCATGGCTCAATATCCCTGCAGAGCACTTCCAACGACTTGTGGACTCCATGACACGTCGAGTTGTTCCACTTTGCCGGGCAAAAGGAGGACCGACACGAAATTAACAGTCATCCCATGACTTTTGTCACTTCAGTGTGTGTGTATATATATATATATATATATATATATATATATATACACTGATGGTAAAAAAATCCCAACACTAGGAAGGAGCTGTGCTAGATAAACGAAATTTGGTAGGCATGTTTATACATCTGAAAGATGACGTCGATTCAAATTTCGAGCTACGCGCGTAAGTGTGGCGCTAGTAGCGACACTATGAACATGCAAATGAGGTTTGCTTTAAATAAGCGCTGTAAGGTTCGTGATCGTTATTTACAGTTGAGATTTGACGTAGTGGGTTAATGTTAGTCAAGTATGCCTCTGAGAAGAAGCCATTATCAACAGCTCACTAAGTTTGAACGAGGTTGTGTTGTAGGGCTACGAGAAGGTGGGTTTTCTTTCCACGATATTGCTGAAAGACTTGGCAGGAATGTATCCACTGTGCATGAGTATTGGCGGCAGTGGTCAAGGGAAGGTACTGCCTCAAGAACACCAGGTTCCGGTTGGCCACGTGGTACTACTGAGAACGAAGACCGTCGTATTCGGCGTATGGCTGTGGCTAATCGTACTGCGTCTGCAGCTGAAATTCGAGCTGCAGGTGGCACCACAGTGACACAACGAACTGTTACAAATCGGTTACTTCAAGGACAGCTCCGAGCCATACGCCCTGTACAGTGCATTCCACTGACTCCAAACCACTGCCGTTTGCGACGTGAGTGGTGTCAAGCTAGAGCTCATTGGAGGACGGAGTGGAGATCTGTTGTGTTTTCTGATCAAAGCCGGTTCTGCCTTGGTCGCAGTGATAGCCGTTTGTTGGTCAGAAGGAGGCCAGGTGAACGCCTGCTAGTGACCTGTCTGCGGCCTAGACACACAGGGCCTACTCCTGGAGTTTTGGTTCGGGGAGCAATTTCGTATGACAGCAGGAGTACTCTCGTGGTTATCCCAGGCACCCTGACTGCAAATTTGTACGTCAGTCTAGTGATACAATCTGTTGTGCTGCCATTCAAGAACAGCATTCAAGGGGGTGTTTTCCAACAGGATAACGCTCGCCCTCATACCGCTGTTGTAACCCAACATGCTCTACAGAGTGTCGATATGTTGCCTTGGCCTGCTAGATCACCAGATCTTTCTCCAATCGAGCACGCATGGAACATCATTGGACGACAACTCCAGCGTCATCCACAACCAGCATTAACCGTCCCTGCATTGACCGCCCAAGTGCAAAAGGCATGGAACTCCATCCCACAAACTGATATCCGACACCTGTACGACACAATGCATGCACGTTTGCATGCTTGCATTCAAAATTCTGGCTGTTACACCGGTTACTAATGTACCAACATTTCACATTTGAAACGGCTCTTCTCGCCAATGGCTCTACCTGTGATCTTGAAACTTTAATCAATTAAATATGTTACCTAGACAAATGTATTCCTAAAATTTCATTACTGTTCAATAATTTTTACTTGGTGTTGGGATTTTTTTTTCATCAGTGTATATTAAGAAAAAGAAATTTAGTTTGAGTCTGATTTCAAAATAGTTTTCTATTTGTGGCGGGATATAATAATTTTGATTGCCAGAAATAATAGGATTTTGCTCTTTTTCACATGATTAGTAAAATAATGAATGTGGTTTTGGAATAAATCAGCAAAATATTTATTCATTAATCATGCATTTAATACGCATTAACTCCTTCTCTTCCCAAAAAATTAAATTCCAGTGAGTTTTTCAAAAACGATTATTAAAAAAAAACCAGAGTATAAAATATTGCCTTAAATTGGCCTGAAAAGTTATGCTTTTTATTATTTAAAATTTTGAAAAGTGAAAGCTCTGTTGGCTTATCGAAAATTTCCAAATGTCTAAACATTTGTTATATACTATATTTATAAATATCTCTTCTAAATTATGCGATGTTTAAACTATAATCCAAATAACATGTTGACACTAGATTTCTTCCGTTAACTAAAAAGCTAATCATTTTTAAATTTTCTATTTTATTTTTAATCCTTTTGAATTGGCAGATGCAGATCTTGGCATAATCATGTAGGAAGATTAATCAAATTTTGAAGTAATAATTTTAGTCTTTATATCTTGTCGCAAGCATGGATCTTTATGAAAATGTGCACGTTTTTTTTTATTTTTATTTATTTTGTTCCATGATTTAGTCTTTATCAATCTTTCTAAGTAGTTGATATATTGGTAAAAAATAGATTTCTTTTCTACATCTCTTGGAAGAATTCGTGATGCAGAGAAAGATGTCGAAACTTGGACTGGTGTATTTATATTACCAGAAATGTATGATTATATATATATATATATATATAAGCCAAGTAAAAAGGAATAGAACACAATCGAAATTACAGCAAAGAGAAAAAAAATCCGACCTGATGACTTTTTCAAGGGTCACACTCAGGCAAGGATTCAAAATAAGGGATTTTTTTCTGTGAGGAGCTAGGCAGGGTCCAATAGTATTGACCCCTCGTGACCCGAAAATCAAGGCAAAAGAGATACACCAGTTTTAACAGCAAAGTTATAAAACAAAGCAACATTAAAAACATCACTAAATAAAGCAAAAATATATAAAATAAAACTACATAAGAATATTCAACAGATAATTCAAATATTACATCCAATAATTAAGAAAACAAAAAGGGAAAGAACATATCAGCAACAGGGCGAAGAAATCTCACCATAGCATCCCAACCGCTATTCGATTTTGAATACAGTGCCAAGTAGAGAAAAAAAGATAAATTTAGGTTCTGAGTGTCCTCTATTTTGTTTTTAAGTTGAAAATTAATATATTATCATTTCTTTTTTTAAAAAATAAAATATTAATACTGCAGTAGTTTTTGGGAAAATCATTACTGTTTAAATTTTTAATAAAATTATTTGTTGCTTTTATAAATTCAATTTTGCTGTTCCAAATTGCTTTGATTTCATTAAATTGTGAGAAAATAAAATTTTGAAAATTTTAGAGTGATAATTATAGAGTTTAATTATTTTAAAGCTGAATTCATCTATTTTATCATAAATACCAAATGTTGTTTTATCATTAGCAATTTCGATTCTTAAATCCAGATAAGATAATTCTTTTGATTTTTGTGTGTTTCTTTTAAAATTAATTCTTTAGGATAGCAATTTGTAACAATATTGGTATTCTCTAAGCTAATCAAAATTAAATCGTCAATAAATCTCCAACCATTTATTAAATTATTTTTAATTTTTAAATTTTTTTCTCGTAATTTTTGATGATTCTGCTAATTGGTTTTAATTATTTAATGCTTTCATGGTTGATTACTTATATATATATATATATATATATATATATATATATATATATATATATATATATATGTAGGAATTGGGTGGGACAGAATGCCCATCCAACCACATTTAGTTCAGTGTCTAGGGTCACTGAATGAAGAAAAAGGAAGCTTTTCAATATGAAAGAGATTTATTTACAGTAAAGAAAAAGACATTTATTGGGTCGTTCGGAAAGTAATTTCGTTTTTTCCTGACAAAGGATTTAATTGCATTTTTCGCACCCAATTTCATACTTAAACCGCAAAATCATTTTATGTTTTAAGAGCTGATATAGCAAGGCTTGAGTGTGAAAAAGTGCAGCTGATTCTTCGCAGTAGTTTTTGGATGGTACCCTTTTAAATATGGAGAGCAATAAACAGCATTTTCGTCATTTTTTTCTTTTTTGCTATATAAAAGGTAAAAATGCTGTTCAAGCCAGAAATAAATTAGCCAATATGTGTGGAGAAGATGTGTTAACAGTACATCAGTACCAGAACTGATTTGCAAAATTTTTCCTTCAAATGAGGAGGCCAAAAACCACCTCGATCAGTTTTTTTTACAGCAAAGACCAAAACTGTTATGAGCGTGTAATCATGTTACTACCAAAAATATGGCAAAAGGTATTAGACCAGAATGGCAATTTTATAATTTAATAAATAATTTATTCATTAAACGAAAATTTCTTTTCATTTTGACAAAAAAATACGAAATTACTTTCCGAACAACCCAATACAATTACGACAGGACTATTAACAACAGAGAAAAAAAAAAGAAAAAAAAAAGAATTACTTATAGATGCCGCCAAGAGCTGTTTCATGGCGAAACTACGTTACGTTTTTTAAAGATGCATGATCGGAAACGATACCCTCTCTGGTCCCCGTCCGGCGAGTTAATGCGCAGTTCGCTTTTTCTCGAATTCTTACATCACGCGTTTTGGACTATGGTTCAGCCATATCTAGTGATACCCGTAGCGACATCTATTGCAACAAATTGGAAAAATATTTAACAGAAAAACTAAACATTTAACAGCAATGGCCGCTGATTAAATCTCTACAACTAGGCCAACCGTGATAGAACGATGACCTCATCGTTATTTACATACTGACATTCAAGGCTGATATTAAATCAAAGTCGGCCAAACTGTTACAAAAAAAACAACAAATCTAAAATTCACTTTAAGTATATCGATTGTCAAGAGAAAGGTACATAATATTAGTAGTAATAATTTGCTTATTACATCACTGGAAAAAACATCGAAAATATAAATGCAACAATTTAAAAGTTTACTACAAAATGAAAATAGCACGGAGCATGAAAAAATGTGCATATTCATTGAATTAAAATTGTTAGAATATTAAAATATACATAAAAATGAAATATATAACACAATAAGATAGTTAATTAACTATCGCGCTGATTGCGTTTTATTCAGCCTGGTGAATAAAATTTCATCATATCAGCGGATGATGTGGTAATATGAGGACCTTCATGACCACCTACTTTCTCAACATCATACCGATCTCTCGGTTTTACTTTGACAATTTTATATGGTCCCAAAAACCTAGGTCTTAACTTAAGTCCAGTTCCGAATTGAGTTCGTTGAATGGCTACCAAATCCCCTTTCTGATATAATGGGGCTTTCTTGCGCTTTCTGTCGTAGTTCTTCTTATTTTCGGCCTGTATATTCTGAATGTTTGCTTTTGCGTCTTCAGTAGCAGTAGATTTGACAGGATATAGTTTTCTATTTTCGCCTTCTTGCAGTAAAATGGCTCCATACCCATGTTGACTTGCGTTCGTATGTAATTCTGTTTTTCCATGTTTTAACCGTTCGTCGATTTGTTTATTCACTTCTTGTTTCTCAGTAAATGAGAGTCTTCTTGCAGGTTGGTTGACTGGAATGTCGTTCTTTAAAGTTATGCTAATGGATGCATCTGTAGCTTCAGTTTTTTCTGGCTTGTGACTGGAAATTAGCTCCGATAATTCTTTTCTTACTTCAGGATTAGAAATGTGCTCCATTTCGATTTCGTCTTGTGGTCTTGCCTCGTATAGCTGCGCATGCATGGAAAATATTTTTACATCTTCTCTTTTTCGAAATTTGACGCTTTCTTTGGTGAAGTGAAGTGAGGCTTGTTCTAAAATGTCAGATCCAATAACTGCCTGAAAATCTAAATGTGAAGTAGGTACCACATGCCATGTCAGAGAATTTTTTTGTCCATCTAATTCGATATCTTGCTGAAATGATCCTTTTGTTTTGACTTGTGACTTTCCCAAAACAGATATTGTAATCGTTTCTCTTAAAAGTTCTGAAGGCTTGATGATTTGTTCGCTGATATCTTCTCGAAGGAGTGTTACTGAACTACCAGTGTCGATCAATGCATCGATAGTTTTGTTTCTTAAAGCTAATCTTCTTGTTCTCATTTTCTCTCTTGAAATTTCGGAGCAAGTTTGTGCTAAAGCCTTGCTATTTTTCGTAGTTTTTGGTCGTCGTGGACAATCTCCACCAAAATGTCCTGGTTTCTGGCAGTAGCAACATTTCACAGATCTCCATCGTTTATTTTCTTCGACGTATGCGTTCCTATTTTGCTGCAAGGGTCTCTTCTCGGACTTATTATTTTTCGTATTTTTGGATCGTCGTGGACATTCTACGCCATAATGTCCTAGTGTCTGGCAGTAACAACAATTCACAGGTCTAATTGGTTTATTTACCTTGACATATGAGATTCTGTTTGACTCTAAGGGCCTCTTCTGGAACTTGTTATTTCTATCTTGGAAATTCGCTGGTTTTCGTGGCTGATTCAAAAATTTATTTGCTTCTTTATTTTCTTCTTCCCTTCTGAAGAATGGATCTGATGATTTTGGTCTCAATGTCCTCCTGACATCGTCATATCGCTCGAATTTTTCTGCCAAATCAGTAGCTGAAGTTATGGATGACCACTCATCAAGAAAGTGATTCTGAAACTCTTGTGGTGCCTTCCGTTTCATCTGTTCCGCAATGATAAGTTCACGTAATTTTTCGTAGGTGTCTATTTTCAGACCTGTTACCCATCCATCAAAGTAAGTTTGCAATTCGTGATAGAAATCTTGCCATGTTTTCTCGGGAGCTTTTTGATGTGAAACAAATAATTGTCGCAGTTTCTCCGGGGACAACTTGAATCTCTGTAACATCAGATTCTTCACATGGTCTTAATCGTTCGATTTTTCCTCAGGTTCTCGAGCAATTAAATGAGCAACTTCCAGAGGAATTAATCCTAGTAGTTTCTGGACCCATTGAATTTTCGGTAATAACGCTAAATTGGCATGATGCTCAAATAATGTTAAATTTAAACTTATGTCATCTTTCATGTTGAATCGGTGAAACATCTCTTGCGAAGTCTTACTAGTTACTGAAATACCTGCGGAATTTTCATGACCAGCATTTATTTGAGCTTGGATTTTCAGCTTTTCAAGTTCGTGTTCACGTTCCTCTTTCCGCAATCACTCTTTTCTTTCTTCTGTTAGATGTCTGTCCTCAATGATACACTCTAACATCACTTTGGCATCTTCCTCATTGTATTCATCAGTTTTTAAAATCAGATCTTTAATTTTGGGCTTCGTCAAGTCTGCTTCAACAGTTACGCCGAATTGATTCGCGAGAGCAATTAAATCTTCTTTTTTGCCTTTTAGTAAGAAAGACATTTTGAAAGAAAAAAGGGGCTTGGTGCCAATCAAAGAGCTGTATTAATTTTGAAATTTATCCAAAATTCTCTATACTTTAGCGTGTTTAAATAAAAGTCAAATTAAATTAGTTTTGCTTTAAGCTTGAAATTAAAAATTAATCTTTGGGTAATTTAAAACTAATTCCTTAAAACCAGATCTTAAAATGCACAAAATATTTTTACACAACTGAATTAAAGATTGAAAAAATAACACTTAATAACTTTCAAAATAATGCTTGGCAATAAATATACTGTAAAGTAAGAAAACCCAAAATTACATCAAAAATACTGTATGAATTTCAACAATAAACAAAGTAAATTATCTTCAGTATTAATATATAAAAGTATTTGTACCATTGGAGTTCCCTAATATAAAATGCTATTAAAATGAATAGTAAATAAAATACTTTATTAGAAAACCATGAGTAACTTTCAGCAAAGGAAAAAATATATATATTCAAAATAACTTTATGCGTTTTTTTTTAGATGTAAGCTTCGCATGAAAAAAAAATTAAATTCTAAATATTTCAATTGTTAATTTTAAGTATATATGCACAATTAGTAAAAAAAAAAAATACAGCAAACAAATGCTATTAAATTTGAGTTAAATATTGAAGACGTATTATCTTTAAAAAGAAAACTTCATAAAAATAACGTTCATAGAATTGAAAATAAAAGTGCACACTTTGTACGATCAAAAGATGGGATATGCTGAGTCATAACTCTTAAAAGAAAATAAACCAGAACAGTTTTTCGTAGCGCGAAAAGAAAAAAGAATATACATTCAGTACTTGTTATTTTAGTTTTAGTTATATTAACGTCCCGTTTAAAGCAGCACGAGGGCTATTTTGGGACGGACCTCGTAATTTTGAACCACGGTCAGATGACGAGGACGACACCTGAACTGGCACCCCCCTCTCCACACCCAATACTTGTTATAACTCATCGCTTAGGAGCGATTGATATTAGGACTACTTTGGCGCGTCGTCTCAAGGTCATATTAAATTCTATCAGAACGGTTACTGAGTTTTAGTTTCGGATCGTAAAGTTACGGAACAAGAAATATCTGAAGTATAATAAATCAGTTTGTACTTAAATAAAATATATAAATATAACAACTTGAAAATCACTATTTAGATTATTTTAAAAAAGAAATATTATTACGCACTTTTGATGATTGAAATTAAATATCAAATTAACATATATCTTTCAATATAAAATATAGCAACTTGAATATGCTAAGAAAAGAAAAGTAACTTACAGATTATCAAATATTAAATAGTATTAAAATTTTTACAGACGGCGAAGTGTCTTGGAGTTTTCACACGTGCAGGAATGTTTTATTTCAATGAATCAAATCCTGTTGAATGCTGTTGAAGATGAACAAAACAAAACGAAACTGTACAGATGTTATGGCGCTTGTCTGGGATCGAAGAGAACAATCAAAACAAAACTGATGAAATTAACACACACTTTCTTCGATAGATTTGAATACGGATTTTTGCAGAAGATTATTAAATGATAAATTATACTCAGTACAGGGGTCGACGTCCTGTAAGAGTTTGTATTCTAACACTGGAAATATTTGAAGAGGCCAAATGATGATTTATTTCGAGGAGTGGATGTAAGGACGACATATTTCCGAATCTGCTGAGGTGGGGAAATTTTCTGGCGATCGTTGAGACGACTTTACTTGTTTTTCATTTCTTCGTATGAGCGCAATGATGAACGATTCTTAGGATGGGAAAATTTACTGAGTCAGTATGACACAAATCAAAATTCTTTTTCGTTGAGAGTAGGGTCATTCGTCCGATCAATTTAATGTTTATGACGTATAAAATATTAAAAACTGCTTTTAAGAAAAGAAAACTAAAAAGTCTAGCCCGGAAAAGAAATTAATTAAATTTCAAATTCAGATCCCGGCCGAGCCCCCAAGTTTGTAGGAATTGGGTGGGACAGAATGCCCATCCAACCACATTTAGTTCAGTGTCTAGGGTCACTGAATGAAGAAAAAGGAAGCTTTTGAATATGAAAGAGATTTATTTACAGTAAAGAAAAAGACATTTACAATTACGACAGGACTATTTACAACAGAGAAAAAAAAGGAATTACTTATAGATGCCGCCAAGAGCTGTTTCATGGCGAAACTACGTTACGTTTTTTAAAGATGCATGATCGGAAACGGCACCCTCTCTGGTCCCCGTCCGGCGAGCGAATGCGCAGTTCGCTTTTTCTCGAATTCTTACATCACGCGTTTTGGACTATGGTTCAGCCATATCTAGTGATACCCGTAGCGACATCTATTGCAACAAATTGGAAAAATATTTAACAGCAAAACTAAACATTTAACAGCAATGGCCGCTGATTAAATCTCTACACACACACACACACACACACACACACACACACACACACACACACACACACACACACACACACACACACACACACACACACACACACACACACACACACACATATATATATATATATATATAAACTTTTTAAACTTTAAAACTTTTTTGACACAAAAAACAAGATTTGATACAAAAGCTCAATTTTAGAAATAAGATCATATATCGAATTTCATTAATTTAAAAAATTACGTTTTTGAATTATTGCTTTTATTGTGGGAAAAATTTAGTTGAAATTTGATAAAGATTTACACTTTAAATGCTAAGACTAATTAAATTTCACCCAACTAGTTCTTAACTTTTCGTAGTTATGATGTTCACCTGTAGTGGGACAATCAGATAGACTTCCCGTGGAAAGATTTCCCTAAAAAATTTGACAGAAATCCTCAAATCCGGAGTGAAAAGTGCAAACCAAATTTCTCTTGTTTCTTCTTCTGTTTAATATCCTCTTACAGGGGACAGTATTGCACTCATCAAAAATACCGACCGCTAGAATGCGAAACACATATTGTCCTAAAATACGAGTTCATGGCTGTATTTAGGCTATTTCACCGCGACTATACGAACTAACTCAACGGAATGAGTTAAAAAGATAAAATTTGTCATTGTGTTACTACACAAAAATTGTATCATTTAATAAATTGGTTTCAATATCATTAAATAGTAAGAGATGCTTTACATTCATATAAGCTCAATTTTTTTAACACAGTAAAGATGAATGCAAATCGCACCCAAATTGAAAGCTTTCAAAAATACATATTGCATTGGCAAGTCTAAGTAAAATATCATAGACTGAAAGACGGTCAACTCCTTGACTGATTTAGTTCAAAATTTGTTTAGGATCTACATTTTAGATGGAAATTTGTGAATTACATTTCATTCATTTGGCTCGTTCGTATTTATCGCGTTTCTTTTTTTCGAATAGCCAGACAGACAGACTTCCGTTGAGATTTCATGCAAAATTTGATAGAAATCTGCAAATCTCATACCAAATTTCAACCATTTAGATCAAAATTCTTTTAATCTTTAGCCTTCTGATGTCTCCTCTCAGGCACCATTCAAGGGAGTGTATCATTTTATCGTTTTATTGAATTATTTAATTATTTTAGTTATTTTTAATATTTACTGGTAAATTAGTTAAGAGTGGTAAAAATTTGTATATTAATTTTCTGGGAAAATCCGATTAAATTTTTTTAATATATATATTAATTTTTGGAGCAATAAACAATTCATCTTACTCAGCAAATATTTTTGCATCGAATTACTTTTTGGAGCGCTAAGGGTTAAATTTTCTTGCTCACAGACAGATAGATATAATATCAAAAATGTGTTTTCCGGAGTCTTGGGAATCTGTGAAGATTCGTTCAAATATCGTGTTCAATATATCAAATATCGTTATCGAATTTTTTGACGATTACATTATTTTTTCTATACTTCGTATTCAAGAATATAAAAAGACGACATAGAGTAGGAGAGCATCGTTTTACATTAACCACTTAACTGTTTTATTTTCTTTACTGTCTTATAAGAACATGCCTTTTATTTTGGGACCATTTTCTTATTTTTATTCAAATGGAAATCCATTGAATACTAGACTTTATAAGGAAAAGTAATTTTAATATTGAATTCTAATAGTTATGAATGTCTTTTTTTTCTTTGCCTAAAAACATCAAAATTCGATGAATTGATGCACATATGGCATTTTGGCAAAACAGTTTAGCGGTTAATAAATGAAACTTGTATGCAAGTAGATCTTTGTTTTTAAAATGAAATTAACACTTTTCACAGCTTTTAAAACGAACAGCAAATATTTCAATAATTTATTTTTAAAAACTTGAAATTTCTCTGTAATATTTTTCACTTTAAAACATTATTTTTTGTTATCATGAGATCAATTGCACAATTAACAAAGTATTTAAGAATTCTAAATCTCATGTTCCCTGCCAAATTTCTCTTCATATTTTCTTGAAGAAAACCATGTTTCTGATAAGCAAAGATACTGAAATGAATATCCCTTAGCCGAGGACACTGGTATCCTTTGGAATCTGGCCTTAGAAAGTGTGGGGTCTCAGTTGAAAATTATTTTAGATAGCCTCTTTTTATTAAGTTTTAAATAATAGTAATAAATAAATAAGGAGTATGACATTTTAATAAATTAAATAGTAATATTTAATGATAAAATATTTAATAATTTTAATGAACTTACTTTGTATTTAAAACTTAATTAAAAAAATTTCGTTAAGTGTGATGTATTTGTTTTATTAGATACATTATGCAGTGGTTACGCTTTCTAATGACTGAATGGCGTTAAAAGGTTATTACCCTGAGGAAACAAAGGCTGTATTTAACCAACGAAAACAATTCGTAAATAAATAAAACCCATTTTAGTCGTAATTCGAGCTGAACAAAGTAAATTTGAATTCAAAATGATATTTCATTAACACATTAATATAATTTTTTTTAAAAAAGTAGAACAAATTCGAATTAAGGTCCAATTTGAGCCCAAAACACTCAAATTATCGTGTTAATAAAGATTTACTCTTCTGCTTCAAAGTAGAAGAGTAAAGGAGCCTTTAAACAGTCAAACAAGTTTTTATAAGTTCCTTTTCAGCGGATTTTTTCCATTGTGTTATTTTTTATGTGATATTTAAAATTTTTTCATCAAAATGCATAACAAATAAAAAGAACAAAAAAGTAATTTAAAAAGAAAGTAACTGGCAACTTGCCAGATATTAAATTATTACATTACAGAAAATATGTTCATATTTTATCATCAATTTTATTCCATGCTGACCGACTCTGACGTTCAGCTGGTTCACTGGTATTAATAGTCGCTAAAATTTTTAATTGAATATTTTATGTAGCTTGGTCTTAATGGTTTCTTCAGCAAGATATTTTTAAGCTCAAGTTTTGATATATGTTTCATACTAACAAGCCTTTCACCGTTCTGATATTATGCATTTTCTTAGTTTTTAAAAAAAATCAATTCTCTTAAAATTTGAAAGAAAAAAAAAACACTTTAACTAGGTAATCTAAATTCTAGCCTAAAACAATCGAAAATTTGGTATTTTTTCTTCATGGTAATAGCATTTTAAATATAAATTTTAAGTCTTTTACAGATTCTTTCCAGATTTAAGTAAATGTATTACTTGGTTTTCTGAAACATGTTTTGTCAAAAATGATTTGAGTTACGAACAAGATAGTTGTTGGGATTGTAAAGTGGAAAAAAATATATCTGCAACATTAATAATGATTTTTAAATTAAAAACTTTGGTCTTCTTCCAAAATTCTTTTGTGTGTGTGTGTGTGTGTTATCGTTCGAGATACATTTAATATTCTTTCAGAATTCTTTCAGATTTTATTGGTGCAAAGAATGGTAGATATAGGTTAGACGGTCTAATCTGTCTGTAGTGCACGCATGCACACACATTCATCTTTAATATGAGTGAAGATAGAGAATAGAGTAAATCTAATAAATTTTATATGAACCATTTAAAATTTTTGAATATGTAATAATTAATGTATTAGTAAATAAAACACTTAAAAATATTCCTTTGTGCAAATTAGCTTTAAGCCGTGTTTTGAAAGCTACATGACAAGGTTTTGAGTTATTTCAATGCGGGAATTTCTTAATAGGGTTCTTATTTACTACATAAAAGTTATTTTTTAATGTCATAAACAATATATTTGATAGTCATTTATGAAAGCTCAGAATATTTTTTTTATATGTTTTCTATTATTCGGCTCCTAATTTCCGTACGAAAACAGATTTGAGAGTGAAAGACGCAGTATTCTTTTTCACCTGCATGCCACTTTTTGGATTGAGGGAAAAATTTATTTTCGTTCCCTAATCCGTTTTCCTAATCCTCTTCAGTATTTTGATATATTTGTCCAATTGGAGTTAAGGGGCTTCTGTGAGGCAAAAGTACCTGTGTTCAGCCATAAACCTATTAGAGTAAGCCTACTTACTTTTTTCACAGATTTTGCAATCCGAAGTCATCAAATTGCATAATTCTGCATGATAAATGTTGCCTGGAAGGGAGATAAACGCGTTTATGTCGTTCTTTCAGTCATAGAATTTTATTGTCTCTGAATCAATATCAATATTTTTTTAGAGGAAAGCTACCGTTTTATTTAAAGAGAAATAACTCCCCTCAAACCAGAGCTAATTACATTTTTTCAAGAGTAAATACACACGCGCACAAAGAAATAAAATATCTTAATGAAGAATTAACAATATAAGCATATATAGATGCTATTCCTCAAAAAACACTTGCGTGGCCACAACTTATTAAGCAATAAAAAATTAAATTTTAATAAATAAAGTAATAATATTTATTGTTAAAATTATTAATAAATTCAATATATTACTTTATTATAATTTGTGATATTCTATTTTACATAAGAAAAAGAATTATGCAAAAAATTTCTATATAGATATATTTTTCAAGATTAAACACAAACACACTGTTTACTTTGAAATATCTTTCTGAATCCACCGTGAAAAAACAATATTGGTTTACAAACGACAAAAAAAAAAAAAAAAAAAAAAAAAAAGAAAGAAAGAAGAAGAAAAGAAGCATAATGTTAGGAAAATAAAACTCTAATTAATTTTAATCTTAAATGTAGTTCTTTGTAGAATAAAATGTCATTCTCAATTTCCTGCAATGTTTTGTAGTTTAAACACTTTGCCTAGTAGAAACTAAAATTAAAGAACTGACAGCAGTTCCTGAAAGAGACTACATCTGAATATCAATTGATATGATTATTAATGTTTCCATTCGCATCTTACTGGTTTTTTGGCAGTGCCTCTGAATAAGAAAGGCCTATAATCTTAATATTTATTAATGACTGCCAATATTCTACTTTTTTATTAATTAAAGGACTAAAATTTTGACGCAATATTTTTTTTATTGTTTGAATAATTTTAGTGTTAAGTGCATGCGATTGTCCGACTATTATGTGTGAACACAATAATTCAAATATTCTTCGAGTTAGAAGTAGAGTATTTGGCAGATGGATTTTATATCAAAACTTAATATTTGAATCAAATTTTGTGCCAATCCATCAAGGAGTAAATCTGTTGGTCTCTCTTAGGGGTGATGACACTGACTGAGGGGTACAGGTGAGACAACGGTCCCCCCCCCACCAATGGTGACTGCTCGCCACCATCGGTGAGAGTTTTGTCGGACAAAACATCCCCGTTTCGGAAGGGTAATCTGAAAGAGAAATTGATATCAAAGAATCTGAGAGTTTATCATACAGTAAATTGTTGAAATAAGGATTTTTCTCTGATTTTGACGATTTGGTCGACAACGAGCATGTCAGCAGAATTCGAGACATCTTATTTAATTGCCATCCGTTCAACTTATAATTTTTATTAGCCCTGTTTTCATTCGGCAGAAAAACGGGCAAGTCAGTATATGAATCAGATGTTACATTTTGCCGTCTGTTTCGTCTAATTACCTAAGATAGATGAAAATTTGTATCAATTGTTACTTTCATTGACTAATTTGACCACCCGTAGTTGGAATTGTTAACATCGGTACTAAAGAAGATTAAGGTGTTACGACAACACAGCAAATGGATGAACGTCTTTCAACTTGTTTTCTCTGGTTCATGCTGTACTAATTATATAAGAAAAGAAGAGACATTTAATTTATCTAATCGTTTTTTTTTTGCAGTAAAACTTGCAAGATTAAAAAAATTATGCTTTAATTCTCTATACAATTTCTTGACCGGTTAATAGATGAAGACAATTTAGTTAAAGCATAAGCAATGGCAATCACCATTATTCTGCAATCTAGGCTTGCTAAGAGAAGCTATATTGTAGCCAAATTTTATACTTTCAATATAAACCAAAAGTGTTATTAAAACAAGTAAATGTATTCGTTATAATATATGTGTTTTATGCAATTTGATTCATTAAGCTACTATTATTGAACCAATAATATATTGTTGCCTCTAATTTAAAGACATTAAGTAAATTTACATGATATGGTGTGCTATTATCTAAAGTTAAACAATTCATGCAAGAACGCAATAAACTCTTTGAATGAGGTTATATCTAAAGTTTTCAGATTCCGTATTCAATATTATAAGCATGAAATCAAGTGTGAATTTTTTTTCTGCCAATTACTTCATGAATATAATAAAAAAAAATTGAGTAAAAATGCTGATTTTTGAGTACGTTAAAGCTCTCAGCAGCTCTGAAAAGAAAAATTTTGAAAATAAATTCACATATTTAAGTAAGGGAAAGTAGTCTCTCCAAAACTTTTTCGCATGATCCCTAATGAAGGTATTATCCTTCCTGTGAACCTTGGATTTGATCGCATGAGCGTTCAGAGTTTTATTTTCGAAGTTTCGCCCATGAGCGCTTCAATCTTCTTAATATAACGAAGAAAACTAACTGTAAATTTTGAATACAATTTTGCTAACCGATTGAAATTAAAGTTTGATAATGAGCGTCAATTGAGCTACCATAATTGCATATCAAACTTCTTTTATCTAAGTCTTCGCGTTCCAAATTATCTCATTTACATGCATGCGAATGTACATACCAACATATTGATAATTCACTGATGGATTTGGTTTAAAATTCAACACACATTCTTTGATATAGAGGCTAAAATGTTAATCATTTTTTTTCCACTTAACATTTTATGTTTTGCATTATCGAGCTCACTCTTACTAGAACAAGCAGACAAACTTCCTGAGAATGAATTTTGCTCAAAATTTGATAGAAATCTACAAATTTAATGTTAAAATATCATGCCAAATTTCTTCTGTTCAGATTAAAGCATTTCTGAATTATTGTGTTCACAGACAGACATTATTCAAAAAATGTATTTTTCGAACGCAGATGTCTTCGGAACGAAGAGATTCGTTAAAATCTCAATATCGGATCTTTTAACGATTTCAGCGTTATTTTTTCGTATACGAGAAAGCAAAAAGGAATGACAGATTTCTTGTTTTAGATTAAATTTTACTCATTTTTTAATCCGAATATGTTAATAATATTACGAAACTGTAATTTTGCTTCCCAGCACGAATAGTGTCATCATAAGAAAGACTGATTTGCAGTCATCTGTATTGAATGCTGCCGGATGCAGAGCTAGTCATCCCAGACCCTGGTGATAAAATGGATAATGCATGAAATTTCGAGAAATTTGTCGATAATTCCGAGAACTATAGAGAGAATAGCGAAGCAGCGTTGGACGGACAGCGTAGTGTGGAGGTACTCCTGAACTGAGCTGTGATCGTCAAGTCTTGGTGTCTAATGTGGAGGCAGCGTCGTGTTGTGTGAAGTAGTGAGTCGGCAGCTAAAGCGAAAAGAGCCAGAGGAGTCTTTCAGCCGTCTGGAGATACCCTAGAGCGAAACTCCGAGAATTACCTCACCTGCTGAATTCTATCTGGCCGCTTTGTGTGTGGAGATCGATTACTACTTGTGGACTACTGTTATTATTATATGTTACTGTGTGTTCGCCTAGACTGTAAATATTTGTCGTCTTTGTCCTGTCTTCGTGCAAATAAACGCCGTCTTTGTTTTCCATTGATGCCTGCTGATTGTGTTCTCACACCATACACCCGCTATACAAAATGAACCCGGCGGTGTGATCAGTAACAATACAATTAATGTAAAAATCTAAATTTTAAATAGCTCATTTTCTTATCCGAATTTTTCATGCTATTCTGTAATTAGTGCCTTAAGCGAGAAGTTTTCCTGCTAAAAATTTTATTTATAGATTTCTTTAACTTTTAAGTAAAATACCAAAACAAATGCTTAGAAAATTTCCATTCCAGATTCGTTAAAAAAAGTAGCAGGTGTGTCAAATGGAAAAGGCATCAATAATTTTCATTGTGCCTGGAGATTTCTAGCTTTCTGATTTTTGGTACAACAAATGATAAAAAAAAAAGTTATTATTGAGCAGTTCTTAAAGCTCTTTCGTATGCTTCAGCCACAAGTTACTCTTTTTATTTGTGCGAGCGGAGACAACACAAAGTGCGTGTCTGCCATTTGAAAACAAATTGCAATCGATAGCATTATTCAATACATTCCTTGTTTTCGAGATTGTTGCATTAAGAGGAATAACTTTTGTGGTGATCTACCATTTCCATTGCCATCCTTTTTACAGGGGGAGTTTTATCAATTCTGACAAACGAAAGAGGGTTGTAGAAGAGCCCATGGGGACCATTAAGCACTACAACAAACCTGCCCCATACCTACTCGTTTGCAAGTCATGGCGAACAAATTCAGTTTGCTCAAAATCGTGAAAAAAAATATTTTCATATTTTGAAATTTTAATTGAAAATATTTTTGTATTTCATAATTTAATTTTAGTATTGTAATTTGTGCTTTAAAATTAATAATTTTACTTTTCATGCACGTCAAAAATATAAAAAAGATTAAAAAAAAAAAGAAATTTAACAAAAGAAGATCATTTATTCCATTTGAGGGATTATTGATGTCCTATAAAATAGTCTTGGAAAGCATTTTAATGAGAAAGGATTATTTAATGTGCGTACATCAGGCGTATCTCAGTGCCTACTGGCTGAATTGTTAAAATTCTGGAAATCTTCACTAATATCTATTTTGGTGCCAAATTCGTCACCAAGTCGCCAAGTTTATCGCCAAGCCCTGAGATCACTGACGCGGTACCCGACCGCACTTAACGTTGTTGATCGTAAAACGGTCTTTACAGAGATTGAAATAAACGTATTAGAAAGCAACATTACAGGTTTGTAACAATATCCTTCTCATTTTCTTAAAAATAGTCCAGGCATTTTAAAATTCCTATAAACTATTCTGTCATTTTATTTACAATAATACTGAGCTAACTGGGAAAATGTTTTAATTAAAATTGTCGATAATGAGCTTTTTTTTCTCTTGGGACCGCATAAATTTCTTACTAAAATATATATTAAAATGTTTTTTTTTACAAATTGAATGCATTTCGGTTAATTCAATATTTAAATTAAAATTTACTCTATATCCTCATTTGACTTGTACACCTTTCACAAATATATTTTTTTAAATAAAATAAATGCTTTTTTATTTTTTGTTTACTTCATTATAGTATAAGACGATTATGTTTCCGATGATGTCTTACTATATGAATTCGAATCGTATTTCTCGACTCTAAACCCACTCAGTATATATATATATATATATTGAATATCAGATTTTCATTCATGCGTCAAGAATTGGAATGAAAATAAGGAAGAAAGGAAAGAAATATGTTTTCTCGCAAGTTAAATGATCGTTTGAATCTATATCTTTAGAAAATTGTATTACATTTTAATAAAAAAAGGATTTTCATTTTATAAATTAAGAAAGGTCACGGAATGCTTTAAAAGTTTTTGTTACAAAAATAACATAAAATAAATTTGGGATAGATTATCTTTATAACCAAAGGCATTTGTAACACACATTTGGTGTAGATGCGTATTTTATTTTAATATATACCAATTTTCCAAAATAATAATAAAAAAGGTAAATTTCAGTATTTCTTTTCTGTTTTTTACAGAGTGTCCATTTCATCCATCTAATCACTGCCTTATAACTAATTTCTACATGGAAAGAGATTGTGTATATTTCAAATGAAAAAATATTTTAAATGATGTGAAGAATGGTGATTAGGTCAATAACTGTGGTTTTGTAGTCAAGCAATTTTAAATTGCCCCCAGTTCTTAAATTTTTTTCTTAGTTTACAGACAGCGCCATATTTGAGCCCCCCCCAAAAAACATCTAGAAATAAGACACGATAAACCGATTTTTAAAATGGAATTCCATAATAAGCTGGAAAAATCCAGTTTGTAAGGTAAGTTAAAGTCGCCCACCAAAGAAAATCTCATACGTACAAGAAATATTTTTTAAAATTTACCATGATGTATAAAAGGATTTACACATTTCTTTACATTTCTATTCAGTTTCAAAATGCTTCATCCTATCGATTTCACAAATGCTATCCCTATAAATAACATATAAACCAAGACTTTTTAAACATATTCGGTGTCTAAATACTTTATAGATGACATCCAATGAATTTTTGCCCAATTACCAGTTTACAAACCATCAGAGATAGATGTATCTACTTCTAATTGAAAAATTGTTTTCCAAATAACATAACAAATTATATGGTATGTTTTAAATCAAAAAACAAACTTTTGAAAAAAATTTGACGTTTAAATTTTACCCCCCTCTTCCCAGTCCTATTAGTCATATCTAACAATGTATTTTCAAAGTTCTAGCACTCTGAATAAAAAAAGCAAAGGTATAAAAAGAGAAGACTATCTTCTATCGATAAAAATAACTGAATAATAGGGCGTTGAATCTCTTTACGTTAGACTAACCAATAGCCGCTTCCCGGAAAAGTTGTGAATTGAATAATGAATCTTCCTCAAATTGTCATTGAAACTGCCTAAAGTCATCCCAATTAGAAATAGCCAAGCTTCATAGCTCAGGCAGTTTTGGTTACAGAATTATGGAACCTTTTTTTGTTTAATATGTAAATGTGAGAAAAATATTTTACTAGATATTACTATTAGAGCCGGCGGACTGTATAAAAATTCAGAACAGTTATTTTTTTAGAAATAAATTTATTGATTACAACATCATGAAATCTAACTCGTATTTCGGATAAGCCTTTTTTCAATTGGAAGGGGGTATGTCTATTTATAAAGGGTCAGAAACTAGCTCTCAGTACTCTAATTCTCTTACGCATAGTGGATACAATCCATAAGAGAATTTCACTCTCAATTTTTTTTTCGGATTTCCGTTTCAAAGTATTTTATCCTATAAATTTCATAATGCTTTTTCCTTGTAAATAACAATTTAAACATTAAGATATTTTTAAGTACCATCAAAGTTTCAGTTCCTTAAATAAAATTTTTTTCTCTACATTATCAACCAAGGCACTATTATTCTACATTTATGATGTATGAATCTTAAAGTCTAAACATTATTTTTTTAAAGATTTTCATGAATTTGTTGCAAAAATTTGTTATTTCGTGTTTCGTGTAAAAGCTTCTGATTTATTTCATAAAGCATTCCCACGATTCATTTTTATTCAAGAGAACACTTATTTTATGTGAGCCAATAGCAATAAAATTATAAATCTTTGGAGAAAGAAACAGAAAAAATAAATAAATACTTTTCGATAAAACAATACTGTTTCAGCATTTCTAATGTTTAAATTCAACTCTTGCAGTTGGAGCTTCTCCAATTTAGAAATCTTTAATCTCCTCTTTTGGCAAGGTGATACTTTAAATGCGGAGGATGTTAGAGAATGAAAAGCCACAAGTTATAGAACTTACAATGTGAGTTTTTGAATTGCTTTTATAGATAGGTGTTAAAATTAGGAAAATTTGCACAATTTGTAGAATTCCTGAAAAATTATTTGCACATGTTAAGGAAAGTTACCATGAATACTCTGTTATATACATCTAAAAAAAATTATACGGCGAAATCTGTATTCTTTTATGATCTTCAGTTGGGGTTATCAATACAAAAATGCTGAAAATATATGTTTAAAATTGAATATAAAATACTTTATAACGGAAAATGCCTTCCAATCACGGTAATACAACTCGTAGGTTAATGTCATTCTGGGAAAAAGACAATCAATGATTTTTCCTGACAGTACTTCTTATTTCTATAGCAATGCAGTTCTCATGAATTAGAATATGTTCAGTAGATTCAGGTTTGGATATCAAGGTGCACTACAAGCAATAAGGTTATGCTCATGCTATTCTTATAAACATTATATAGAAGAATTCAATTTAAAAGAGCATTTTGGGTCATAAAATTGTTACATGGACCAACAGAGACAAATATAAGACGAAAATTCACAGAGAGAATTATGATACAATTCTTAACCTCCCTATAAACTGAGTGAATAAAAAACAATCAAAATTATTCAAATTTCGGATTCCTGTACTAGAAAATTCTTTTAATTTCATTGACGCCCTGAAAGAATATCAAATATCAAGTCTTTTAGATACAGGCTGAAGAACATTAGTCAAAAGCATGATTCTATTGAAACGCTCCCTGCATATGAATAAAAGTCAGGTTAAAACTGTCATAACGGACTAAAATACTACTCGGTGTTGAATGAAGGTTTGAAGGGAATAATGGCTCAGGTATTACACTCGTTATTTGATCGTATTTTAAAATTAGAAGTTAGTTCTCCTTTAGCTTCGAATATCTTAAAAAATAGTGATCGGATAAATCAAATGAACATGGACTAAGTTTTAGAGTGTTAATGTTTTTGTGGACTTCTTTATATTCCGGGGTCAGTTTTTTAAATACGACTTTACTCTTAGGAACAAACGTAAGTATTAGTAAAATACTGGTAAATATTCATTATAAATATTTTAATGGTAAATATTCATTCACAAATTTACTTTTAGTTATTATTATAATTACTTACAGCAATGTAATCACTGGTACAATATGTATCATGTTTGGATTTTTTTCTAATGAGCTTAGTATCAAAAAGTCGAACTAATTCTACTGTATAAAGGGATAATTTAATAGATTTGCACAACAATGTTACATGCTTTCAAAGATTCAACTTACTCAAACTGATTATATTAAAAAAGATTTATTAAAGAAAAGATAAAATATTGGTCTCTCTGTAGTAATGGATTTATACTGTAAATTAGATGCTCCAAGAATATTTAAAGCTTGACTACAAATAAAAATGTTATACAAATTTAAAATAACCAGGCTATTATAAAATTTTCTTTTAATAAATGGTGAAGGAAATAGTTTCATGGAATAAATTTAGAGGAAGTTTAGTAAAAAAAGAGGAAAACAAATGAATAGATAAAGAGATTTTATCAAATCAGGGAAAAAAACCGCTCATTACAACATTTTTCGATATTCTAAACTGATATTCAACAAGTGCTTTAGTTCATTCATATAATTCACTTGTTACTTATACTCTGAATCACTTATCTCTGTTAGCACTTATCAGGAATAGATTACTTAAAACCATTTTTTTATATTATAAGTTGATTTGTAGCAGCTGCAGTAGGTTATTTTGTCCAGGTATTTATTAGTCATTAAGTATTTTCACACACAACTCTCTTTACTATTATTCGACATATTTTTAAAAAATTCTCTCGGATTCTCCACACTCTTTAGTCACTCTAAGCAAACACTTGAAATTAAAAAAAAACAAAAAAACAATCGATCCAAAATATTTGAAGAGATCGCAAACCCGGGGTTCTTCGATCTTTCCTGGCCGTCTATTTCCTGGAACCACGCAACAGAATCCCGATCCTCCAGAATGGCACATGCGCAGTGCCCTACCTCAATCTCTTCCATCCTCTTTCAGAGTCAAACGACCCTCACATCTTCGCAACACATCCTTCCACCAAGAATTTACATGAATCCTCTGCTAAAAGCACTAGCAGTTCTAGCCAGTGCTTCGAGCCAGTTTTCTCCCTTGAGTCATTGAGCCAGACCACTCTCCGACAGAGAGGTGAAGACAGCTCCCTCGAAATAGTTTCCCCTGATCTTTTCTATCGATTCACTCGTCTCTGGAGCGGAGATGTCGATAAAAGCTTGTGAGGTATTTTAATCTTAAAATGGCGCCATAAGCAACGTGATTATTTATGTTTACCTCTGCCGTCAAATGCTTTGCCGAAATTCCCGAATGGTCGTTATTACCCGGTTCTTTCCGAACAGAGATCACTTCTCACTCAATAAACAAGGCATAGTGGTAAGTGACAGCTCATCTCATGAATGAAATGTTGTCTCCTTTTTCCTCTAAAAAGGTGATAATTTTTAAAAATATTTTTACTATCATATATGTATTGCTCAGTGACTAGTTTTGTTCCCTCTCTAAGGAAAAGACAGCTCTTTAATCCCATTCATTACCATTGACAACTTATAAATTTTTATAAAAAATGCCTGAATAAACTCGTATGGATGCATTTATTATTTTATATCTTTACCTAGCAAAACTTATTTTTAACTATCCAAGCTAGCTAATTAAGCTCGTCTCATAAATTTCTTCACTGTAAAATGAGCGCTTCAAGTGAATAGGCTTTTTGACATGTAATCGAATTTTTGTTACTTGAAGAATAATTTACCTTTGTAGCTCTAAGTTTGACATACAGTTAATGATTGTTAGTAAATACAATTTTAAGCTTATTAAATAAACATAAATATATATTTTCTGCTCAATAAAACATGTATTTATATATTTTATTTTGATTATGTATATTATATAATAAGAAACGTAAATTTTCCAAGATGCATGATTTTTCTTCTTAGTATGGTCCATTTTATACTTTTGGGATAATAAATTACATTAATTCATTCAAAAACCGTCAAATGATCTGTTAAAATAATTTTAAAAGTTTAGTTTTTTACATTTATATAGGTAAAACTTATATAAGCAAGTAGAGTTATATTTTATATTAATAACACTTTTTAAAAATAAATATATCATTCTTCATTATAAATTTAGAATTTTGAAAATTTAATTTTTCAAATAAGAGTTTTAAAAATTTAAAATGTTTTATTAAGAAAAAAAATGTAAAAGATTTTCATACGTGCTTAAGTATAAATTTGTTAGATTTCTGTATATTTTTAGCTTATTTTCACTCATGGCCATCATATCCATATCATTTTAGAATAAGCATTCCAATACTTAGTTTTTGAAAACAAATTAGTTATATATAGATGCTGAATCTAATACTATTCATTTCGTTTTTGACTTTGATGTCATCCAGCGGTTTCATTATTTAACGAAAATATGAAATTGTAAACTAATACACACTAGGGAAATGCGATAATTACATGACATACACATTAGTAGAAAGATATCGAGAATAAATATGGATATATTTTACAGTAATGAATAATTTTTGATACACTTTTACAATTATTAATTATTTCTGTTATTATTTGTCATCATTTTAAAATGTAGTAGTATGGTTTAAGATGACTATTTGAAAGATGTCTTTCTTCATCACAATTTTTTACTCTTTGTTTCATAAATAATTCCTTTTTTCATAAACAACAGTGAGAGGAAAATAATTTTCAAAAGAGAATATTAAAAAAAAATACTACGTATTTTAATGCATGGAATATTAATAACCATTATAACATCTTAAGAAATTCTGGACTGAAATTATATTAATTATTAATAACCTTGGAAGACATCTCTAAATTTTACATGAATAAACTTTTAAAAAGCAAATCAAATCCTTAAAACGTGACAAAAAGTATAATATTGATTACTAATGTTCATGAATGCTGGTGCCAGGACCAGGGTCAAAGCTGGAAGTTAGGCGGCGGTATTGATTGCCAAATATCAATATTCACCAGCCTCACTGAAAGAAATGTGATTTTTTTTACGGATCATCGTATATTTATATACATTCCACATATTGTAATGTGACTTAGTAGCAAATTATAGTAATTGTAATTTCGAACATTACAATTATTTCCATGACACATATTCTTGTATCAATGAGCCCATTCCTTCAATACACATAATCCTCAAACGCATGCACATTTTTGCAGTACACATGATTCTAAACACAAACATTTCCTTCAATACACACAATCTTAAACTCGTGCTCATTTTCTTCTTTATATATAATCGTTTTCTACGTTATTCTTTCTTTTATTGCTTCATCCATTTTGAAATTCTAATGTTACCTCCATACGCTTTTTCTACATTACACTCAGTTCTAAATGCATACACAAATCTCTAATATTACACATAGTCTTTTCTTACATTATTACCTAATTCCTTTTAAAATAGTTAGAAATATTAAAGGAGCCGATAGATGCAGAATGCTTTTAACTTAACAATAGTTTTACATTATAATGACATTCTACACCACATAATAAAAATATGTTTCTAACATTATACACATTCCTAAATATATACGCTTTTCCTATATTAAAAATAAGAATTTTTTCCTCCAAAAATATCTTTTTGATTCTTTAGGTTTTCCTTCAGTTAGATAAGTTAATGTCATAGTTCAAACATGACGGTACATCTGTATTTCTTTACATCAGTTTTTTCTCCAATCTGTTTAATTTTAGTAAAGAAAAACCAGTAAATGTTTTAGATTAAAAAATAGTCAAAAGTACTTGTAGGTAAAATTTTTGATTCTTATTGATATGTTGGAATGGAAATGCTCTGAAGTTATAATAACGTTTCACTTTGTCAGACGACAAAGAGAAAGAGTTATTTTACAAACTGTAATATAAACACTCAGAAAATTATCGATATCGACTAAAAATATCTGTTTTGATTAAAAAGCATTATTCCTTTGATCCCTTTTTTTAGTCGCAAAACTTTTTGTTACTCTAATGCGTTCAGTGACATGATTTATAATTTAATATATAAGAACATGAAAATATATCTTAATAATTACATCATTCATATTGTACCTAATTTCCTGAATATTAGATGTCATAAATATAAAAAAATTGGGTGGTCAGAAATGTTTCCCCCGAGAAAAATTCAAGATACTTGAAACTAGCATATTTTCTGAAAAATTCAACTAGCATATTTTCTGACTTTTATATAACTCATAATATTGTATCGAAATATTTCTTTAAAATTTCTTCAAAATTATTGATTCAATAGCATTTAAATAAGCATTTGTTATAATTGATTCCTGGTAATTTGATCAGTAAGTTTGAAGTTTTAGTTGAATCAATTGTTGATTATTTGTCTTTTTTCATGCACACAAACTAGTCAATTAATCTTTATACTTTACCTTTAGAGAAAAGATGAATAGATAATCATTTTTGTGAAGCACAACAGTTGTAACAATATTAATCATGTAATAAAGATAGAAATTAATAAGTTTTTAAGTATAATTGTAGTTTATATTTTAAAGAAAAATGTTTGGATAAGGATTTCTGTGATACATATAAGCTTTGTGGAATTTGTTAATAGGCTTGCATGAAAAGTGTATATTAAATCAATTTATAAATATCTTCACATGTTAGAGACGAAATAATATATTATATATATATATTGAAAAATTATTAAGAAAAAAATATTTATTTCTTAAACAAATTTTTCCACGCTTCAGTTACTTCAAAAATTCATAATATTTAAAGAATTAAAAATATTTATGACGATATCAAAACAATAGAAAAAATAATTTATAAGCATTTCCAGCTATTTAATCACTTCATATGTAAAGTTTCCATTTTCTGGAAAAAAGTGAAATATTTGCATCTTATTAATCAAATAATAAATTATTTTCATGTCTCAAAACTTGGTTTAATTTTTAAACAAGATGTGTGAGGCAAACAATGTTTCAAAGATGATTATTTGTATATTTGATTACATCATTTCGGAAACTTGATTTAAAAAAATTATGTTTTAACTTTATTTTGAAATAAACATTTCAAAAAGTTGAATTTCTCTTTACAGAGTGATTGTTTTGGATAAGCATACCTATATAGAAGTGTAAGCATTTTACGATCGAACCTATATTGCATGAAATTTTATTTTTCAACAACAATTTTCATGTCTATGGGAATCAAAGAAAAACATGAAAAATAGTTTTAAAACTTATTTTAAATATAAATTTTGAGTTAAAAAATAATTTAATAAATGTTTAATTAAAATTTCTATATTAAAAGCTTCTTTTTGAAAATGTAATAACATAATAACTTAATTACTTTATTGACTTATTATTAAACTATTTATAATTAATTCCAAAAAGGCAAAAATATTAAAGATATACATATAGATTATTATAGAATATATGATTTGTATTTAAACAAATTATTAGTGATTAGAATAATTTTTAATATTAAAATTTGAGGAAATAATCCAAAAAATTATGCGATTTTCTTTACATTTCTTAATAAATTTTCAAAATCAAAGGCTACATGTTTTCCGATACTTGTGAAAAAATTATAATAAAAGTACAAAGGTATAACTTAAAGAAATTAAAAAAAACCCTTGATTCATATAGATAAATACCGTAATCAAGTACTATTTTGCATATACGCAGTAACTTCAGTTTCGTCAAAGTGTATAGACATGTTGCAAACATGGCATATTCAAAAATTTTACTGTAACTTCAAAACATATTGCATTCCTAATTTTTTATCGTCGGTTACTCATCAAGTAAAAATGTTTATTGAAAGAAAAACTATCCAATATCTTTATTAAATATCTTATTACCAACTATTTTATCAAAATTTATCATATCAATAATTCAAAAAGTGTTTCACACTAAAATTTACTAATTTCTAAGTTAGTTATTATCTGAAGCTATTACTTGAAAAGATAAGTGAGAAACACTTCTAACTTTTTTTAATGAATTTTAAATCAAGAATTCTTATAATTTTTTTTCATATTCAGTCTCATTTCTTATTAATATTTCGTATATTTTGCTTTGTAAATGGAAAATGCACAAGACAAGGTAAAGTTTATTTCACAAAACCCGGAAATTTTTAGTTGGCTTAAATTTAGACTATTTCAGTTAAGCGAATTCTAAAATAAGTAAAAGATTGAACATAATTTTTTTGACTTTATATTTTGAAATTACATTCATTTCAACTTTTAAAATTATATAAAACAGTGAAATCATTTCAAAATACAGATTAAACATATATGAGAAACATTATTCTTTTCCATTTATTATAAAATCAATACTAGAAGAAATAAACAAAATAAGATTTCAGTTTGAAGTACAAATTAAATACTTGACAGGGGAGATTAAACAATAAATGCATCTAAAGCATCGAAGTATGAATTAATAACAATAAATATGTGCCTACATATATTAATTCTGGTTTGAAAATAATACATAGAATCTTGAATTTCCATTTTGTGTATAAAAAATATTTTCATATTTAGTTCTAAAAACATACATCTAAAAAATTGAAAAGGTAAGTGATGATCATGTATTTATTTGTTTATTTCCATAATAATGAAGACCAAACATCTGGTATGTAGATATCGTGTTATTTCTTGTCCAAAATTTCATTGAAAAACGAAAATTCTACCAAGAGTGAAATCCGAAAAAATCATTATAGTATTTGTCCTTCTCCTTTCCACGTATTTGAGAAAGGAAGTTTATTATAAAAGCAGAAACATTATATTAATAATTTAAACTTTATTTAGACACAAACCAAACAAACTTATAAATTAATATTAAAGTGAAAATTAAATATTATTAAAAGATTTCAAGCATATTCTGTATATGCATAAGTTTTTGATTAAAACTGCAATTTCAAGGTAATAGCATTTAAATAGTTTATCCAATCAGTCAGAGCATTTCAGAAAACATTTAAATAATGAATACTTAGCAAGTAATCAGTTACCTGCTTAGAATGATTTCTACACTCATTATTTAAAATTCAATGAAAATTGATGAGTCTTTAGAATATTCAAATTCAATGTATGGATTTCAGAGGTTTTAAGTCCAATTACAGGCTAGCTCCCTGAACGACATATGAAGCTAAGAAGGATAATGTTCGTCATGTCTACGATTGGAAACTTATAAACGATAAATATTTATTAGTTTTCCCTTATACAAACAACATAGGGAATTGAATTAAAGCAATAAGCATACTCTAGAAAAGCCTGCTTCCATCTTTGGAAGATATTTAATATTAATGGAATAGGGATGGATTCTTAGTTCGATGCTTTACAGAACATAAAAAAAATTAAATGCAGATATAAATCTGATTGAAAGGAGAAACAGTTTACAATAAAACGTTATAATAACAAAGGTTGCATGCGTTTACATGGAAAATAAATAGAATAGTGTTTTGATAAAGACTGAACCTAATGCAATTAGATCTTTTAAGCATGTTTATCTTTCATCTTTGGTTAAAAATCTCCTCTAAGTAAAATTAATAAGGACCGACAGGATGTCGACTCTGCAGGATGATTTCATTATGTTTAATTATGCTAGGTTACTCCAAAACAGAACTCTTTAACATAAACGGAAAAAGTAATGTGCATTACCTAAAATTCAGTGATTACTTTAGTTTAGTTTAAAAGGTCGTTAAAAGTTTATCCTTATTCTTACGTAAAAAGGATATTTAGGAGAAAAGTCTTTTAACGTTAATAGTCTTTTCCTCTTTGATCATTTTGCGTTACTCAATCACGCAAGTGAATAAATCGGATGTTCAGATACGAAACCTCTTGCTCCTCGAAATAATAAAAGGCATCTTTAATACCTTATATAAGTATCTTATACTTATTTTTTCCTTTGTCCCTGAATCCCACAGAATTGCTTAAATGTCCTGTGTCTATACAATATATCTATACAATGTTTTCATGATGTCATAATAAATCTTTTAATGCCTTAGCACTACTATTAATAATATTTTCGTATTATCAAACTCAAAATCTTTCGTTCCCTTTCCAACGTATCCCCTTCTTTCGTGATCAAGTAACATTCAAGTACAAGGGAAAATAAACAGTCGTATCATTAAAAGAATAGGTAGGATTTTACTAGAGCAATTCTCTCCAATATATTTCAAAGGCTTTAACAGCTCTTTCATTAATTTTTAAATATTTCTTTCTACTAAATGTCCCTTTTTCAAAAATTGAAAAAGAAAATTCGTCTAGAAATTCCAAGGTTCAGATCTTTGTGTGGGAAATTTTTAAACTTTTATAAAGAATCAATAGAGTTTCAGTATATTTCATGTTTCTAGATTTTTTATACTAAATTATGAGTTTATTATTCTACCAAAATAGTGACTCAATGTTTCTTACAATTTTATATATTTTATATAAATTTGAAAAATCTTAGTTGTTATCCTTTATATAATTATTAATATTTATTATTTTGGCACTAGGAAATGAGATTTGAAAAATATTAAGTAAGTTATAATTGAGATTTTCTCATATTATTGAAACATTATGAAAAATAAAGCAAAATTAGATAGATTTGCCCATCAAAATCATTTTCAGGTTCACATCTCATTAAAAAAAATCCAAATTAGTACTTTTATAACACGTTCTTTTTTATCTGTAATAAAAAAGTTTTTTGATCAATGTCCTAATAATTCGTTATAGTTGAACCGAAAGCAAACTATCACAATATTCAGTATCATGTATTCTACTCCACTCTTTTATAAGATATTTGCTTGCAGCATGACTAGTATTTACCCTTGAGCTATAAAAAGACAATCATTTAATCAATTAAATATTTGCAAAACATTCAGATAAAAAATTAAATTATTATTAGCTAAATAAAACTAATAATAATCTAACGGTTACAGAATCTATATAAATTATTTACAACTAAACTTTAAAAAATGCTAAAATTCTTTATATAATTTTGCTACGTAAAAGAAATGCAAACAATACATTTATACTTCTAATCAATACATGATTAATAAGAAATTCATTGCTTTTTTATTTAATAATTCTATTAATAAACTGAAAGTTGCAGGATTACCATAATTATTGAGACTTTTCTCGATTAAAAGATTAAATGAATTTATACAATCCTTTAAAAAAAGTCATCACATTTTCAGTGGTGCACAAAACACTATCTAAATTTCACAATTAGGTAATGAAAGCTATCCTTAGGAAAACTATCGATACCTCTGACTTCTGTGAAAAGTATCGCTACTTTTATCAAACAAATTGAAAATAACCATGTAGTAAAACACCTCTTGCTTTCTGGAAGCAAGATTTTTTTGCTTTATGTTTTTCTGCAATAACAATTTTTAACTTTCGAGGAAATTTGTTTAAAACGATAAAAACACTTTTAAAGATATCGTTTAATACAGGGCACAGATTAAGTATATTGATAAGTTTTTTTATAATCCTATTGAAAAAAAACAATGACAATGACTCCTTAATTCTGATCGCCACTTAAATTGTAGCATTTTAATTTGGATTTATCATCTTTTTGAGCTAATATTTCATCTTAATTGAATGTTAGCACCTTATATAAAGTCTATTTATGATTAGAACATTAAATAAATAACAATGCAGCACTTTCTGTACATGTAGAGAATGAAAACACTATTTTGTTTTAGAAAGATATTTATTGTGTAACACATTGTATTCCTTCAGTTATAGTCAGTTCTAAACTAATATTATCTAATACGTTTTTAAAGCATCAATAATATTTTCACAGAGTCATCATACTGCTTTTGTCAATTATGACTTCTACAAATTCATTTTAGTTTTCATTCAGCTTCTCTTTAAAATATTGAATTTTTCCCTTTAAAATACCTCAATAGCTTTCGATGTCTTTTTCATAAATCAATATATATCTTTTATTGATTTGTCTTTAACACCAATATGTTCAGACATCATTGATTATTCCATCAAATAACTTTAAACTAGTT
>JAPMOQ010058975.1:2121252-2160120 GCA_026543055.1 Argiope trifasciata
GGATTCCTTTTCTATTGACTATTTTTTTCTATTGATTATTTTGACTCGGTTGTCTTATTTTGTTAATTAATTTATATTCATTTGTATTTTAGTTGTAGCTGCATTTGCGCTCTCTAAATACAATGATTGATTTAAAAACATTTTAATTCTTAAAACCTGTTTAATCAGTAATGATTTTTTAGTTTCGATTCCGGTTTTGGTTTCGTTTCCGAAGTTACTTCTGTTTCTGTTTCGTTTAAATAATTCTTTGAATATAGTATTGTGGATTTGTTTCATTAATTGGCTCTTATTCATTTACCTTTCATTTTGTGAACTTTTAGCGTTTAATTCTGAATTGAGTTTTAATTTCGATTTCGACCTATTTGGTTTCGTTTTAATTTTGTTGTTCAAGAAATGTGTTTTGATTGTTTTAATAATTTTATGATTGTATATATATATATATATAATTGAAAATCGAATGGGACTATACAGATATTAAAAAAGCCTTCTGCATGTAATTGGTGTAAATATCATCCATTTTAATACATCAATACACAAAATACAGAAGCTAAAAAGAATCATATCGCTCATGACTGTTTATAGATAGAGCTTGGAAATAGCTGCAAAAAATGCAACTGCTCTAAAATACAGCAGATAGATTAGTATTCATTTTTTTAAATGTTCTAACTGCCTAACAATGTATGTTATTTTACAGTACATTAACTCTTGTTAACTTCTTGTTTTTACTTCGAAACATGTTAACTTTTTGTATCAAATCAGAACATTTTATCTAATTGAAAAGAAAATAACGATACTTTAATTATTAAATGTTTTACTAACAGTTCTTAAATTTTATGATTTTTTTTTCTTTGACCTAGTTCCAGAGTACTTTTATCTAAATTAGTAAATACGCGCATGAGTTAATGTTCTCTTTAATACTATAAAAGTCCTCTACATGTTGCATTTAGATGTCTTCTGTGTTTTTGACACGGCTTAGTACTCGTATAATTATCCAAATTAGCCTACTTTCAACTTAATTTTCCTTTAGTATGACAGTTTCGGAAGTAGTAATTTGTTGTTCGAAAGGTATTTCCCAGTGGAATTAAGCATATACAGGCTAAAATTTATCTCGTCGTCACATCGTTTACTGCAAAATATAAATAGATCTTTCATAGTTGGTTCACGTTGTATTTTGAAGGTATGTTCGATTGTCTCTATGTTGCTTACAAAATGTAGTTATGTACTCGTTTCTATAATAAAACTTTACAGTTAAAAAATATTTACTTGTTAAAAAGTTATAGGCTGTTTTATCGATATAATCTAGTCTTTACTTTGATTTAATATCTTATTTTTAAAATAATTTGCCTCAGAGAATTCTTCCCCAAATGGTAAGATTTTGAAAAATTAAATAATTGACTATCAACATATTGAATTATTTTATCTAGTTTTTCTGTATTAACATTTTATAGTAGAAACGTTTCATTAATATCACGTAGAAGGAATTGTTCAATCTTGGATCTGCAAGTCAACATTTTCAGCATAAGTGGGGTTGAAAACGGCGGGAATGTGCCGAAGTGTCTGATCTCGGCATAATCTAGCCTTTTTCAGCTCCCCCTTATACATATCAGCTAACAAGATTCAAGCTATTATTAAATGGATTGCATAATTTATGTAAAAGCGATATTTTCTTAAAACCTGTCTTTTATTTTATTACTTTATGATTCTACAGTGCTTGTCCTATGGGAGACGTTGATGTGAGCATTTTTAGCATAAGTGGTGCCGAAACAGGCATGAATTCTGGACGAAATCGCCAACAGTGTCCACCAGCGGTGGTCATCACCCACGATTCAGACAACTATTCACCATCCTCCATCAATCCATCTTCTGGTGAAGGTCTACTCAATTATAAAACTGGAGGACTTGGAGCCAGCACATTGTCTCTTGCCACAGAAAGTCGGAACGGAGTTTTTACTGGAGGAGCACCCTCAAGAACAGGTTCTCCAAGACACAGCAAAATACATCCCAGTGAAGGCAGTAGTCTGCCCAAATCAGGATCTTCGATGGCCGTTTTCTCAACAGATGGGCAATTGCTTGGAAGTAAGTTGATATATTTTTTTCATCTATTTTCTACTTCAGCTTTGTAGTTTCATTTTTTTTCTAAAATCAGGGGTGGGTTGAATTTTTAAGAGAGTTGCTTTAATTTTGCCAAGATAGTCGTTGCTGAAACATATCAAGGAGTGGTGTTTACAAAAATTAATGATTTCGATATTTATATTCAATGCCACGGTTACATGCTAATTAGATAACTGCATGACTGTTACATTTTTCCAAAGGAGAGGTTTAGACAACATTTCCTTAGTGAGTGACGTGATATAGACAACGAAAAAGAATTGTTCAGGAAACATTATTATTTGTTATTTATCGAAGGTTATAAAATGAAAACCCCAAGAGAATCATTTCAAATTCATTTGTTCCTAAAGAAATGTGCCATGATACTTTAATTTTGTAATCCAATATGCGTGTCATGAGACAGGAGAAAATGTGGGTTCACAATTTGTGGTGGGGTTAATGTGGGTTGATTTTAAGACATCGTCATTTAAATGTTATAGTACACACGTAATTATGTTTGTCCTACTACTGTGATCTCGAAATAATGGCGTTAATAATGAAATCGAAAAATACCAGAATGAGAATCCAAACAATATAGACTTACATTACATGTAATGCCAAAGCATTCACATGCTCATTAGAAATATTATGCAAGTTGATGCATAATATTTTTATTGCTTAAATGCGCATGGAAGATGCTAGATAATGTGTAAATTTTGATTATGGAGACAGGTATAAATGAAGAAAGGGGAAACTAGAACAATATGAAAAGCATGCAGAAGATTGTGAATCAAAATAAACTGTTAAGTGAATATAATTTTCAGATTTAGCATCATTTTCGAGAAATATTTACTAGCAATTCAAATAAGGCAAATAGAAAGTAGCTCTAGTAGAAAGTCAGAATTATAAAATCACGGGCTTGTTTAATTAATGGAAAATTAATCCTTTAATAAATTACAATTTAACAAAAACAACAAACAAATTTTTTTACAACTTAAACATACATTTATAAAGCATCTACATCCCAGCAATAATTCAACATTTTGTGGAAAAATTTCCTTCATGGGGGAAGATTTTAATAAATTTTATTGAAATATTGGCTAAGATTTATTTTTTGAATCTCTTTATTACAATTTGAAAAAGAAAGAAAAAAAGAGTTTGAACCGCCTTAGGATTTCTTATTACATATTACCTTCTCATCGACTTTCTTTTCATTAATGATTTTTATAATATACAAAAATTCATTTTTCCCCGTTTTGGTCTCATTTTGGCTTTCATTCTCCTTTCTTAGCTTTGCTTTCCTTAGCTTATATATTTATTTCTTTGAATATCTTTATTATGATTTAAAAAAGAAAGCAAAAAATATTTTAACAGTCTTAAAAATTCATTTTACATATTACTTTTCCACTGATTTTCTTTTTATTCCCGCATGATAAAAACAGCAAAATGAGCAATTCAACTTTAAATAAATTGCGATTCGATTTTAGATGACATATGAAATTACTTTTAGTATGTCATGTGAATTTACACTACTGGCTGAATGAAGGATTTTGCTTTATAGAAAGATGCTGTATATAAGAAAAGTGAAAATCACTTCAATTATTCTAACAAGCATCGTACACCTCTTGGTGGAATATAAAGTTATCATATGAATTTTTAAAATGATTGCATGTATACTGATAATCGCATATTTAAATGTTAGCAAATTTAAATGCTTTTTTGTTAAATATATGCTTAGGTTTGAAGAGCAGACAAAATATCAATTCTTTAGTATGTATTTAAGAACGAGTTTTAATCACGATATATTAGTCACGCATTGCTACAAGTTAAATGACAGATCTAGGCCAATCAGAATAAAAAGCTCCTGCTTGTTCGCATGCAATCTCAGGAAATTGTGATTTTTGGATTGGATAAGCAGGTTTTTATTCAAAGAATACTGCAGTAAAGATTATTGTAAAGTAAAAAGAAAAAGTGTGTTTTTTTTTTTAAACAGAAGGAAATTGGAAACTCTTTTTGTTCAAACAGACTATGGATATGTAAATACGATTAAATACATTGTATGCCATCAAAACAAATGTTTTATATTCTGAAATTTCTTATTTATGCCATAAAATGAAAAAAACATGATAAAGAAATCCCATTACTAGTATCTAGAGTTAATAGACGCATTGATTACTGTTGTATACATATCAGTGGGACACTATTTACTGAGTAACAAAACTTAGTTCTTTTGAGTGAAAAAGGAAAGAAAAGAAGCTACATTTGAGTATTTGAATATGATTGCAATCTACTCAAGAATTTGTAATAAACTTCGAAATATTTATTAATGAATACAGTAGATAGGAATAAACACAGTGCAGCATGGGTTATTCAAAACTGACGGACTGTTATAAAAATTCTAATAAAGAAAACCCAAACTTATAAGTCTGCATAGTAAGAGAAGACCTAGTTTTAAATTAAAAATTGCAATAAAAATGATTTTCGATGTTTAATAATTTTGTTAAGTAATACATGATTATTAAAAGAAGAGTAAGTAAATAAATTAAAAAAATAAAAAAATTTAAAAAAATTAACCCTACAATGCGTGACTTTATACTTATTTTTTAAAAAATATATGTGTGTTTTGCAAAGCTGATGCAATTCAGGAAAATTATTTAAAAAATTTCAAATTATTTTTTTTCTGAAATTAAAAAAAATTAAATAGGGACAAATGGCTACATTATGAATTAAACAATATTTCAGTGACAAAAATTATTTTATAACTAGTCTACAATAAAATTCAAATCTTTTTTTACCAATATAAAATTTTTTACAAAGAAAAAAAATTGATAATAATTTAATAGTAGAATTAATTATGCAACAGCCATATGTAGTTTTTTTCTACAAAGATTCATCAAAAAACATTTAAAAAAGGATTTCTAAACACTTATTGTTGCCATTTTGAACAGTCATGAGAAATTATAAATAGAAATAAAAATTTAAGCCAAATGGCTGCAAAATGCACTGTAAGGTTTATCGATTTAAAAAATTACAGTTTCAATGTATAAAAAGTAATTCAAAGAAAAAAGCAATTTAAAGCCTTTTCAAAGCAACAGTTACGTGATAAAATTTCAAAATAAAAGTAAAATTTATATTTAACATGACTTTATTTAATTAGAATTTCCTTATTAGTTGAATTTATTGAAAAGCAATAATTCCTCGAATGAGTCAAGGGCCATAAAAAAGTCATTAGCAATGATTAAAGATATAACATGGTTTTAAGAATGAAAGAAAATATTTGAAACACAATATTTTTTTACAATCTTTTACCAAATTATGATTTTTGAATTAACCAAAATGAATTCGAATTCTTTATGGTATTACTAATAATTACTATTAATAAAAAATCCAAAAGGTCAAAGAAAAATTGCCATTAGTTACAGATTCGAAGTAGCTAAATTTTACTGTATGTACTAAGTATCAGGATAACGAAAAGAAATAAGAGTTTTATTAGTCTCACGAGAGAAAACTTTAGTCTTGTCTCTTGAGATGAATATTCTGTGGATTAAAAGTTTTTCTGAAAGCCATCATGATAAGTGTCTTGAAAATTGTTGAGATCTTTCAAAAATTCAACTCACAGATTCACAATCATAAAGTAATCCAACAAATCAGATCTGCGCTATTACTATATGTGAACTACGCAAGTTTCTTTTTTTGTCCATAGAAAGCAAACGTATCTGAATTTGAGCAACGAGCATTGTATTTTTGTAACTAGCAAGTTCGATAATACTATTTCAAAGCAGTAATATTGCATTCAATTACAGTAGATTATTCTTAATTTTATTAGAATAATCTCCTTTTATTTATACTCCCCTTTACAGCTGGCACTCCCCTAAAATATTAATTACGCACCAGATTTTCTCGTAAATATTTTCTATGGAATCTTTTATAAGGGCACTTAATAAAGATATTCATATTTAAAAAAGACTAAGAATTTGTGTTCTTAATGGTTATAATAATTAGCAATACTTATACTTCTTGAGCAAATGAGGTTGATGCGTCGATTAAATCAAGAAAATCTGCTCAATTCCAATACAAAACAACTCTCTGTTTTTTGAAATGAATGAGAAATGAATATATCAAAATTAAAGAAAACTAAGTGAACATGAATCGATTTTATTGTATTCGAATTGGTATCTCTCGACTTAAATCAATAGTGAGTGTATTAAGATGGAGTTCTGCGCTTTAAATTAAATAATGTAATTTAACTGATAAAATAATTGGTTTTTACAGTTCATACATTGCACTAAGTTTGTCAAGTGGGTTCAAATTATCTTATTTCAAAATACTGTTAAGTAATTATTTATATGCATGATGAATTTTGAGTTCATAAAATAAAACTGCAATTGGATAGTTTGATTTGTTTCAATTATTGAATACTAAAATTTTCACTTATCACACTCTTTCCTCTTTCTTTATTATACTGTTAATATAATCACGCCAAATCTATTATAGCGCCAGTCTTTATGATGTTTTGTATCAACTGTCTTCAATAATCACAGAAAGTCATTAATTCGTCTTGGCTCAAAAATCTTTCCTTTCTCAACTAATTATTAAATCTTTGCAAATGTGGTAGAAATGCACTTCTACTTGAAATTACACCTCATCTACATACAGAAATGAGAAAATGCATTCTAGTTGGTGTCAAGAAACCAAGCCCACGATCAATATTTTCCAGGCAGCTCTAGGCCCTATAGGAGGTGAGAATAACTACTTCTGGCTTAAATCATTTGGTGGATACGGAAACACAACAGAGAAATTTCCGGCTTACATGGATAATTTGACATGATCTAAATTGTTATCTAGCGTGAGTTGTGTTTCAGGTTCACTTCGTTATTCCCAGACCTTGTGTGGTGCCCTAGATATATCCATATCACTTTTCAAATTTCTAATCATTTGGTGGTAGAATTCTGCTGGGGTAGGAGTTTTGGCAATGCGTGTTATATTTATTACAAATAGAAGTTATTTTAAAACTTTGTATGGGAAAGGAAATTAATTATTTAAGGAACTATTTTAAACTAGAAACTACTAATTTTTAATCATTTTCTTTATTTTTTTTCAAAAATTAGTGAAAAATTTCCTATGAAATTATAACACTAAGGGTTTGAGAAGAATTAATACAAAAAAGTGATTTGATTAGCCATTTAATTAATGTACTACTCGTTATTTTTAAAAAACAGTGGTGAGTTAACATAGGATTAGGAAAACATAGGATTTTAAGGAATGGAAGAAAAAAATTACAGATCTTTTTAACTAAGCTAACAAATTAAATAGACATAGACTCTTAGTTAAATTTCTTTTATTCATAATTTTCTTTTTCACGTTAAAAATGTTCTAAATAAATAATTTTATAAATCAGGTGTGAAATTATTTAAAATGTAAAGCAAAAAAGGGAAAATTGGTTGTAATATAAATATTAATCATCTTGCAATGCAAGGGTGAAAATCTATAAAACAGAAAGTGGTCCCGACAGAAATCAGATACAAGTTATTACAATTTTCGATTTCACCTAGAAATTACATCAAAAGAAGTTTCTTTGATAAATAAATAACATCACGAATTCAAAGGGACTTTCAGTTCATGAACTATTATCAAATGCGTAATTGATATTTTACATGCAAAGAAGGGAAGAAAAGTTAAAGTTTCGACAACACATTTAATATTCTGTATGCGTAAGAATTGAGATAAGATTTGGCACTAACTTAAATCCCTTTCGAGAAGAGAAAATGTAGAATATATTACAAAAATTTTAGATTCAGAATTTTCGTTTATTTAAGTCTAGAAAATTTCAAATAAAAAGAATGAATATGTATAAAAATGCTATATTCCCAAAATATAATTCGTTATAATGTACTCTGAAAAATTTATGCTGGATTTTATTAAAACTATAAGTTTTAGTTCCATATAAAAATAACTCGAGGGATATTTCACAGTTGAATTTTAGTTAAATTAAATTTCGATTTAATGTCCGTGGTATCACCTGAGGATAAATTTGAGAAGAAATTAACTCGAGAACAAACAATAGAAAATAAATGAAATAAAAAAATTCTCTGTTCAATACACTAATTAAATGGGCTTTAAAGAGTTTTTTTTATATTTTAAATTAATTTCTGTTTTATCCTATCAGGATTGCCACACATTTTTAAATGTTACGTTCAAACCACCTTAATTCTTTAGAGATGAATTGCAATGATCTCAATTAGCTTGTTTAGAAGCATAGTTGAAAGCTGAATCCACAAGAAAAATGCAGAGCACGAGATAATATTTTAAGGTTACTGCTGACGTCCAATGTTTTCTTACCCTTAATGAAAAATCATAACTACATTTTCTGCTGAATGACTATTGTTAATTTTTTTATAGAAATGGAAATATTTAGTTTGATAAAAATTCCGAAATCTGCTAATGTAGGTCAAGTCCAGTTTAGAAATTTTATTCCTATAAAAAACATAGATCCCTTCTGAAAGTGAGTGGAAAAATTATAAAAAAAACCCATCTAAATTATACTTATATACCTCTGTATTTAACCTTTTAGTAAACATTTTACATGTATTTTATTGCAAGAATGATTGTAGGGGTATTAAGGAAATACAGATAAACTCTTTACCTCTACTTTATCCCAAGAATGAATGTAACCCCAACAAAAATCTTACAAACGACAGCGAAGGGAAAAAATATTTTCTGGTAGTTTCTTTCGCGACCCAAAGTATATATTTTCAAAATTTATTAAGTTGTAGGTAGCTAACCATTTCATTACTTTATATAGCTAGTTCCCTTTTCCAATCTCTCGGCAGTTTAAAAAATAATTCCCGACCATACCATATTTTGTTGATTTGGGATTTATATTTTTCTTTACTAAAAGGGAACCTGAAACCATTTTGGCGAAGATAATGCTTTTCACTTCATATTTTAAATATTAGATACACAATTAAAGAATTACTTTAATAGGATTTAGTAATGATGCATAAAGGCATGATATATAAGCACATAGAAAAAGAATTTATCATGGGACATAAGCAATTTTGTAAAGATACTTCAATAAATTATTCTTAAAAATTTTATTAAATGGTACCGAGAAAGAGTTTCAAATCTAATGCTTAACCTGCTTTAATTAGATGCGAATAAATGATATTCCACAATCAGCACAATATATACTCTATTATCCTTAAAGAATATTTTACGCTCTCATATATCATCCACATAATTAATCTATGAATAATATACTTGTTCTAATTGAAAAAGGTATTGACACTACACATCACAAAGCAGGAAATTCCGGATCTGATCAAGTAAAAATTCCAGAATTCTGACTATTTTCAAACGATCATTATTATTTTCTTTACCAAATCCCTGTTTTACCTTATTTTTCTAAAAGTCTAAAGTTCTTCAAAAGCAAATTCAAATATAACGCATAAATAATAAATTAATCTATTAAGTATTTTTCATTTTATCATTTACTTACATTAAGGAACTGCAATGAGTATGAAAATGCAATCTAGGATCATATATCATCGAGAAAGGACTCAGAACTGAGGTTTGTTTCTTTTTTTATTATTATTCTGTACATGAAAGAAAGTGCTCTCGAGGAAAACAATAAAGACTTATTAGGAAGATCCTGAATTGATGTTCTTGGTGAGACATTTTTATTAGCACCAGAAATAAATAGATTTGGCCATAAAGTGAGATTCAGACATTTCTTTTTCATCGATTCTTGATTGGATTGCATTATTGATGTCGTAAAATCCCTATCTGACCATTCTGCACAACACATACAGTTCAAAAAGTGAAGCGATAAAATGTTGATCAATATTTAAACCAGGAGAATATTCTGACTTTCATTTTCTCATATAATTTTCACAGTATAGTTTGTTTTGTATTTAGTTTCGTCACGTAAAGGAGAAAATTAAAACATACATTTCTAACATTTTTCTTTTGACCAACCGGATCTAAAATGTGAAACAAATCCATGATTCTGATGCCAGAATCATATAACAAATTCCATTTGTTTATTTTAGAGGGTCTTTGAGTTACCGTGTTTATGTATATATGGTGTAAAATTCATAAAAACAATTTCTTTCAGGTAAGATGTTCAGCATGTTAAAAGAATCAGTCCGAAATTTGAAATAGGTCTGTAGTTCTGGCGATAAAACCATGTGCCATATTTCATGAATCTAGCTAGTACTGATTTAGATAACTTACACATGCTCATGAACAGACAGATATACAGATTTTGTCCAAAATGCAGTAAAAATCTAGATTTGGATGTGAAGACCCTTTGGTCAAGTTCATTCATCTGTTGTCTTTTTTCAATTAGAATATTCCCAGATAAATAAAATTCAAAAACTGGTTTATATAGGATTTGAGGTCGAAAACAGAAAGATTTGTCAAAATTTTGAGATCGAATTTTTTGATGATTAAAATACTTTCTTTTGTATATTTCATATTCTAAAAATAAAAAGTGAATAAATTTAAAAAAGGAGTAACCTTAACACGAGATCAAAAGCTGAATCAAACTATAAATTTACACAACCATTAAATAGTCAAAACAGAATCGTTAATCATTAATAAGAGTGGGGAAATCTAAAGTGAGAAAATCTATTAAAACGTGAAAAACATTACTATAAACATAGCAAGCGGAAACAAATGACTACCTTCTAAATAAAAAAATCATCCACGAAACGAAAATTTTTAATGAGGAAGCAAGTTCATCAGTTTTTGAAATTTGCAGACTTAAGGATTCTTGAAATAATTAAATTTTCTTGTTTTTATGTGCGCATTGAAGCAAATTTTAAATAAATTTTTCTCTTCTATCTATTGCAAGCAAAATAATAACAGAAACAGTAACTCTTATTTTCTTCCTTTTCAAAATATCGTAAGACAAGTTTGACTAAACATATTATTGATGTAAAATGTTTGAAACTACATCTGCTGTAAAACTGCTATGTGTGATACACTTTCATCGTTTGTTGTCCCAAAATGCGTGATGTCTTAAATGGTTCCAGCTGTTTTATCAAAATTTGGAGCGTTTTGCTATATGTGATTTTTGACTTAAGGCATTTTGATACTACACTGAAAGTAAAGTTACCACTTAAAACAAGATGGTACAAAATTCTTTTCAAAAACAGTGTTAGATGTATATTTCCAGGATGTTCATATTTTTAAATTTATTAAAATACTATGATTCTTTGAAGAGGAAGATTAATAAAAATTCTTTAGATTACGATCAAAGAAGATTTATAGACAATTCACGTTCTTCCACGCATGATAAAGAAGCTGATTTAACAAATTATTTATTAAATTAGCAAGTAGCTGCAAATAGTAGAATTTTAATTCTTTTAGCAAAGTCATATATTGCCTTTTTAAAACTACCAACAATGTTATTGGTTTATGAACATAAGTTATTTAAGAAAATTGAACAAAGAAATTCCTGTTTAAAATGTGTAAATATTTATTAAAGTACATTTAAAATTAAACCACTTATTTATGTTACTCACAAAGTACAATAAAACGGATATCTAAAGAAATACCGATGCATTTATTTTGTAAAGGAAAAAAGTTTAGTAAAAACGGATGTCTGACTTGAAATCGTGCCAACTAGTACTTCTTATGATCAACCATCCAGTGAAGATTTGTCCTAACAAAAATACTTTAAAATTTATTAGTTAGAGTACGTTTTGTTATATATTTCTATAGAAACAAGACTTTCAATAATTAAATGAATGAATATAAGTTTAAAAAATTGTAATGACTTTTAATTATCATGGTTTTTTCTGTTGAATTTCATTTCTAAATTTTATGTACCCTAATTGATAATAAATTTTATTGCCTTTTTTATAATACCGATTTTAATAAATGAAAGAGCAAATCAAATCTAATAGGATTGAGATTGTAAGACACTAAATGGGCAATACCTAAAGCATCGTTTTATTTGGCTTTCAATCATCATGTATATGTAAATAGATTCATGAATTTTCTTGTAAAATAATTGAAAAAATTTAAACAGAAATGTTTAAGATTAGAAAATTACTTGAATAAGCAAATTTAATTCTCATATTTATGATATACTCTGATGAACTGATGAGATAATTTTCCCTTCTGGATGGGCAAGTTTTCGTCACAGATCCGAATACTGAAATGATCTGTATATATAGATCCAAATACTGAAACCTGACTGCTCCCTTATTTAGAGAGGATATATATTGCTAATAAAATTTAATATGTAAGACGATTTTTGGTTCAATTACTTTTTAACGTTTAAAAACATTCATTGAATGGTTTCAAGATTATTTTAAAAGATCCCATCAATCTTTTTCTTTCATTTTGTTAAATTATTAATTTATGAAAAAAAAAGTTATTTATTAAATTTTTGATTACTTATTTCAAACTTCAAAATCATTTTAGGCGTAATAATAATTTTCTTCTTCTACTCAGATTTGAAAAGAATATTAATGTAAGCAATCAGCTATCATAATTTGAAGTTATTTTGTGGCGATAACTTATAGCTATGTATGCAAGGTCGTTAAAGGTCGAGATGGACCCCGGAACAACGTATTTGCATGCTGACCACCCCAACACACAACACTTCCTCAATAATACTTCTTATCCGGCGTTCTTTTCTACTTTTGAAGGTGTTGGATATTTAAATTGCAATATTTAATTTTTTTATATTTAATAAATGCAATCTGAAAACTAAACAAAATAATACTTCTAATATTTAATGAAAATTCATGTTATATTAATATGAAATTTTAAAAGGAAATTTTTCCCGATCTTTGGCATTTTTTATAAGAGAAAAATTATTTCATCGATTGGTATTTTGAAAAAAAATGGTTTAATTAATCCAGAACAAATATTTCAGAAAAATAATGAGATAAAATATAAACTAAAACTAAAGTGCAAATTTAAATTATTTTAGTTTGATGGCAATTATTTTTGAAAACTTGATTGCTGTGTCTGCTTCAGAAATTAGAATAAAAAGATTTTTCTCTTATTCATAAATTCTCATATTTACAGATCATCATCAACAAAACCAAACAGAGAGTACACCTATATTTTTACGCAGCAAAACAAAGCTCAAACGAAAAAAAGGAACTTGTTGCAACAATATCTACTTACGAAAAAGAGGCCATACTTTTTAATCTGAGATTAAATGGTTATCGGTTGTGTGGAGGATTATTTCATGCTAGATCAGTGGATTATTTCTGGAACTAACTGCTTACAACTAGGGTTTTAAAAGAAGAAACATTGAATTTCCAAATACGATTTCAGCCATCAATATCTATAAAGCATATCGTTATGAAAAAGTGCAATGTCCTTCTTTTCCAAGTGAATGACAAATAAAATAATTCTTTCTAATTATTTATATTCACTTTTCGCCAGTTGGTATGGGGCTCACTACACTGACCAATTAAATGCTCTAGTTAGCTATGATATATTAACACGTTTGCTGCCGGGTGACTCGCATTTGATTCACGCCTATCTTAGATGACTTTTCTACTATAGTCAAGAGATAGCCAAGAAAGGAACTTCTAATTAGAATAGATAATCTGAATCATAGATCTAAACTGTTTTGAAGAAACACAAATCGTTTTGGAACGAACCTCATAATGTGGGCTGTTCAGATGACGAGGATGGCATCAGACATTTTTTTCCGAATTTCTGGGCCACACCGGCTGGAGGGCGTGTGATTCTTATTGCTAGATTCAACATGAATTTCTTATTCCTGTTGAATCGATAGAATTATAATTTAAAATTGGAATCCTCCGGGGTCTTATCCGAGTCTTTACCATCAGGGCATAGAGGGTCATCAACCAAATAAATTTTCCTTCAGTGATAGAGGAAAGATTTCACACATAAGCCTTCCTTTTGCACGGTTCTGTATATGAATGTAATGATATTTTTATAAAACTGATTGAAAAAGATTATAAAAAAAGAAATTTAGCATCAATAGGTTTAAAATGCACATTTTTACTAGCAAACTTAAGGATAATTAAAAAAAAAATTGATTATTTACTAATTTTTATTCTTTAATTATTTTCATTATAATAATTATTACAAAATCTTGAAATGAATTTTTCTCAAATTCCCTCTCTGGTGAGAGCATGCATGCATGCATGATAAAAATTTGATTAAATTAATAGAATAACTATTAATTAATTTCTGAAAATAATAAAATAGTGTAAAAGCATAGAAATGTAGAAAATTTTAAAATTCTAGCATGTTAGGCCATAGTTTTCAAGGTAAATAAAAGCGTGTCAAAACGGAATATAACTATACAATAAAATCATTTATTATATACGTGATATAAACATTATGACCTTTAGACATAAGGACAAGTCTGATTGTTATAGAAATGCATCGTAAGATATTTTATTAATCTAAAACGTTCTTCCACAATGAAATGTTTTTTTTCCTTATGAAACTGTCTCCTCTTTTAACATTTCAAAATACGTTTGATGATATGACCTTAACCTAATATATTCTTCCATGGGAAAAAAATCCGTGAAACTAAGTACAATTTTCCCAGAACGCTCATAAAATATTGCGATTCAACAGCCTGTAAATAACTACATTATTCGTTTTTACAAGTTTAGTTTTACATTTCCCTGAGTCTTAATAAAATTTTGCTGGCAGAGATCCAGTTTACTAACAGAAAAATGGGAAATTCACTAAGTGTATTCTTCAAACAAATTGTCATTAGTTGAGAAACAACTCTTATCTCAAAATACTTACGGTGAAAGAATGGAAACTTTTGTTTTTTGTATTCAACAAAGACCTTTTTAGTTTATCCTTTAGTAGAGAACAAATATCGTATGAATGAATGAAAATCTGAAAATAAAAATTTCGATAACAAAAGATGAAAGATGGAAAACAGATTTAGATAAAAAAAAAAAAGAAATTAAAAACGGTTTATAAGTGGAAATTCTTTAAATAAACTTTTGTATAAAATGATGAATGACGATGAAAGGGATGAATGACGATGAATGATGATGATTTTTTTTCATTCTACTTTTTCTTATAAAATAGATAGATACAGAGGAACATTAAATTTGAATCGAAAATAACAAGCCATCTTTATTCCAGGTTTCGATTTTAGAGCTATCGAATTTGGAATTTTTCACTGAAATATTTCATTTTAAAGGGAATTTTTATTATTAATAAACAAAAAATGTTAAATTATGTAAATAGCACATCTTTTTTCTTTCTTCTTGAAATAAAAAGTATTGAAAGTTAGTAAAAAAATAAGGTGGGTCTCAAAATTGAGTATACATAAATCACGCTCTTCCTCAAAGGTGTAAAAATGCAACACAAATTTGCCATTTAAGTTTAATCTTCAGGGAAATGTTATAGCATACATTAAGAAGTATACTGGGCTAAAAACAAATATGAATTCATGAGGATATTTTAATTATATAATTTTCATGTAGTAAACACAAAATTTGAAGTCACAAAATCCAATATACACTTAAAGAATTTGTCAGTTAATAACCGCTTATTTTTATTGAAAACTTTCTTTAAAACATTCTACAGTTGAACTCAAAGCATTTAAACATAATAATAATTTTTTTTATAAATGCAATCATTTTTTGGCAATGAAAAGCTCTGTAATGAATTCTAAATGGGAAGTTTCTGGGAATATACGATTTTTTATTCCTCAAAAGATTGAAAGATGGCAAATCTGATCGAAAAATTGTTTCATTGATTATAAAAAGTCATGATTATATCAAAAAATACTACAGAAGTAACGTACGGAATGTGTGACCAATATTCCAATACGAGAATTTGAGTGTTACTGCAAAGAGGATGACTATAAGTTCATTGAAGAAAAATTTAAAGTCTAGCGCTGCAAAGCTTATATCATCGATATCCTCGGAAATTGCAAGAAAGCTGTCAGCTGAAACTGTTAGGTGTGATCTTCATAATTCAAGATTTTATGGTCGTATTTCAATATTGAAGCCCCACATAAATTGCGTCAACAGAAAGAAGATACTATCTTTTGCAATATAAAATTTTGCGAAGTCGGTGTCATTCTGGAACAGTGTTATTTTCTTTGATAAAAGTAAATCTAATCTATAAGGGAGTGATAAATGATATAAAATGTGAAGGGTAGTTAGAAAAGAACTGGATCCTAAGAATGCAATAAAAACCTTTAAGCATGGGGATAAATTCATATTCGTTGGGTGTTACATGGCAACAAAAGGAGTAAGAGAATTTGATTTCATTAATGGCATTATGGACAGACTGATGTCTTGACATTTTAACCCTGCACAGGTCGCGCGGATTACAATAGTAACTTTAAGTGAGTTTGATGTTTAAAAAATAATTAAGAAGTGCCTTGTTATGTTTAAAGTTGATTAAAGAATGTTGATTAATTATTTTGGAGTTTTATTTTGATTTGAAAATGGACTACAATTGTAATCCTCGCGACCTTTTACGTGACTTTATAGAGCGCGACCGGTGCAGGGTTAAAGAATAACTTATAAAAAGTGCCAATAAATTAGGATAATGTTAAACATAAATTTCCAGAAAGATGATTTGGAACATATTGCGAGGATTGTTGTATCTTTGTAACACTACACATTACACCGCAAGCTCCAGACTTAAATGTTATAGAAAATTAATTATCTGAGTTGAAGAAATCCGCGCATGAACAGGGCGTAACAAGTAAAGAGGGTCATAAATACAGTGAGTCAGCCAAAATTTCAGTTAAAATACTCCCCCTCTCCTCCTGAAACAAACTAGTAGATTCAAAACTGTAGAACTGCAGCAAGTTCTTCTAATTATGAACGTTTAGTTTTAGATTGTTTTACAATATAATAAAAGCTATAACCCGCAATGGAGACGATAAAAAAGAAAACTATTTCCTCAGTTTCTATAATTCTCAACTATGTTATCTGACATGAAAATTCTGCAACCAATTTACTGTGACCTGGAACAATCCTTTCTTTTTATTGCTTTTCAATTCCATGAAAATTTTATTTCTTTAACCCTTCAACTTGGCGAAATTATTTAATTCTTTAGCTCTTTGATGTGACGAAATTATTTAATTCTTTAACAGCAAAATCCTTTCCTCCCTGATTAACATCCCAAATCTTCAATAAAGGATTAACTTCCTGATTAAATAATATAATTTATATCGAGCATTATTTGTTCTTTCAATTCATTTAAATGGCGGAGAATATTGGAGATACTTAAACTCCAAATAATTTTTATCTTTTATATGAATTACCGTTTTGTTCTCTTTATTCATCAAATATTAAATATTCTGGAATTCGATGTATTAGACACCTCAATGTGTGTGCGAAGCGCACACACGTTGAGGTGTCTCTTCACTTTTTTGCACTAATCATATTCTTCCAGACCCTTTGCATTAATTTGTCGAATCTGACTTTCCAGGCTGAATGATGTATAATTTTGGTATTTTTGATGGATTTCACGCTTGAGGTATGAATGTCAGAGTAGTAGATTAATTTTTTGGAATGGAATTAATTAACAATTATATGAGCATCAAGTAAAATTCTTATGGCTATTTAATGGATTCAACAACTTAATTTATTTTTTTGGAACTAAATTGTAGTTGCATTTTTTTGTATTCTGAAATATCGTAATAAGATCCATAATATATTTGAACGCAATTACTGTTTTCTCAAGAAATGAAATCCAAGTCCAATGTCGATTTTCATTATTCAATCTCGTAAAAGGTCAATGAATCAAGATTTTGACATTAGGCCAATTCTTCAAATAATGTATAAATTTGAAATTCTTTATATTGCTAAGTGTTGATTCAAAACTGGATGTTAATATAACTAAACTAATCTTTATATTGCTAAACTGGTAATTTTCTCTAAATAAAACAAAATAATTTTTACCATAATAAAGGGTAAATGATAACAGTAGGTTGTGTTATTTGTAAAAACTCAGTGTCAAACAATATTATGTTTTCATTCAGATTCTACTCATTGATTGCGACCTATCGGATTAGAGTGAATACACAGGATCAATTATAGATTCCTATATTATCATGTATTTCGTACCAATGTAATAGAACTGTGCTCATAGTAAATATATATAGCACGAGTCAAAAGTAATGCCCTGATTTCAAAACTTTACTGCCAAATAGATAATAAAAGCCAATCAAATTTCAAATCCAAGTATCGATTATGTTCAGACTGCGCTTTTGTTACATGTGTCTTGCAATATAGTTTCTACCAAACCTTTATAGTTGCTGGCAATAATAGTTGAAATAAAAGCTTTCAAATCAATGTTGATCTATAAACAGCGATCTTGTATGACCAAGTTTAAAAAAATTATCCACATCAATTTACCAACAAATCTACCAATGAGGTTTTGTATTATTGATGTTGAGCCAATATGCTTAAATACTATCACTAATTTAAAAACCTGTATTTTAACTGCTATTGACAAAGGCGTGCAACAAAAGGTTTAGTAAGAATTATCAAATATTTAATGTGTGCCATATAACAAAAGAGAGATACTTGTATTGAACTGTTGAGTCCAAGTTCGTGAAACAAATATCTTTTTAATAAATACGGCCTATTGCGGCTTCGAAATCAGGGTATTCATTCGGACACATTATGAATACCATAAAAGAAGAAAATAAGAATTTATTTTTATTATTGGAGTATATAATATGTTAAAGTTTTCGAAACTAATTTTAAAATCAGATTTATGACGAAGATTGGATTATTAACAAGAAGACAATTTTTATTTTGAAATTTGTTTCGTAGTTTCCTATCGAGGAAATGCTAAGTGATCTGATTTCTGTCTACTTATTCAATTATCGATTTATCTCTCGTCAGTCTCATGGTCTGCTTGCTACAGACAAAAAAGGCTCATCTTTGAATTCAATAATTCTTAAAGAATGAATTTAAATCTTCGGTCATTTCTTCCAGCTGATACAAATTTGTTTCGCTTGCATCATTTTAATATTTTTTACTACTCACTTAAACTACTCACTTAGTTTCAAATATCAAATAGTTGTGATAAATCATGATCAGTTAAGAAAATTATAAAACAAAGATTCATTTTTGGTCGATATTTGAAACTGCTTCAATCTTTTGAAAATTGTTTCTGTAATTTGGTTATCATTGAATAGGAATGACTTTCAAAAAATAATAATATAGAAATATACATTTATATTTAAAAACGAATTATAAAGAAACTATTTATACTGTCAATAAATTATGGATTAAAAATATAGTATCTGTTCAGACGTAAGAGAATACTTCCGAATAACAATAAAAAGGTAATTAAGCACAGTGATACTTCTTTAAAAGATTCTTTCTTTTCAAAATTGAAATTTCCATGTGATGACAAAATTAAGAAGCTATTGGAATTTTAATAATTAAATTAATGTATCTGAATTTCGTATAATATGATATGCTTGATCTTGTATAAGTTTCGAGATTTTTTTCCACAAATATTTTGGATTATCTGTTTTTTGTTTTAGAAGTTCACCAATAAATAAAACAAATTTAAAACCAGGGAAAATCGAATGCATCTATTTTGTAAATTTCTTATTTTTTCTGTATAATTCAAAGCATTTGATGATATATATTTATAAGGATTCTGTTATAATTCAAAGCATTTCATTATATATATTTATAAGGATTCTGTTATAATTCAAAGCATTTCATTATATATATTTATAAGGATTTAATAATAATTTTTAAACATTCATTAAAATATTTGATTTTTATTGCTTTAAATTTGATTAAAAAAACCAATTTGGAACAACTTTAAAATCACATTTCTTTTAATTAGGTATTAGTATGAGTAATAAAAGAACATAATAGTTAAAAAAAGTTTATTAATTTTCCTTTAAGAAAATAATCATACAAATATATATTTGATAGCATCGGCTTTTAAGATATTTATGTGTCAGATATAACCTGCAAATGAAATTCAACTTTTATTTTTCAAGTCGTAAGCTAAAATGAGTACAGACATAAAATGAAAACTTAGTTTTGCTGCATTTAAAAAACATCAAGTTTTGATGCAATTACACTCGCCTTTTTAAGACTTCGGGTAGATTTTCCCTAAAATTTTCTGATTGCTGAATTCCTATCTTGTCGTTGATTCGACTATTAGTATTCCATTAATGTTGTAAAACGTGAATTGTAGATCTTCTCGCACATGTTTCATTTTTCACTTTTGGTAACTTGAAAGTAACTACAACAATTTAATCTGAAAGAAAAAGGAAATACAAGAAAATACCGAGTTGCATTACTTAACTCATACTAACATTGATGAGTTACGTTCAGCTTAGTGATAACTTTTCCTTTTCCTCTTTAGTCGAAGAAGAAATGCCCGAAAACATTGAACTGCAGTGCTTACCTCGAATAAATGTTGATGATTTACGTTCAATAGATATTTTGATCAATGTAGATTTGACTGAAGATTTCTCTCGCATCTATTCACTATTAGGTCGAGATCTACAACAGCGATTGAGTACTATTGACGAAATTATTGAGGCCATTCAACTGAAAATTAAACCATACGCCTTGGTTATTAAACAGCGCTATCAATACTCTGAAACCTTAAATATTAAAGATGATATTTATAGAAATGCTTGGCTTAATTGCATAAAATGGCACGAAAAAATGGAAAAACTATTAAAAATAAAGCAAAAACTTCAAGAACTTGCTGAAGAACCCATTAGATTAGAAAATGTTTCGCCAAATGATGGTAAGTAAATTAATTTTTACGTTTAATGCTCTAACTGAGTATACTGATGAAAAATAAAATGGATAAAAAGTTAGTCTATTTTCTGCTGCATCCTGATTTTCTGCGGGCTAATATATTATATTGACTAAATTATATTGTTTTGTTATAGTGTTGCATGTAAATTGCAATTCGCTTCGTTTCAAAAATATTTGGACATATTGGTAACCATTGCATCTTAATAGCGATTTTAAAATTCTGCAATTGGAGGGTTTTAGTTTAGTTATGTTAACGTCTCAATTTAAAGTAACTCTTCGGGTTATTTTGGGACGGATCTCGTAATTTTGGACCACGGTCAGATGACGTGCCTTACCAAAACGGAGCCAATGATCGCATTCAAAATGGGTTGTTATTGTCAAACATCAGGAGTTTTGCTTCACGATAGAATAAGTGTATGCGAGGGTAATAGGATAGATGCATACTTCGATTCTCGTATCATGCATGAATCATAATCGCAAATGAATCATGCGTTTGCTAAAAGCATGTTATCTGTTGGCAAGAAAATACATAGGTATTTTAACTAAGTTGGGATGCGTAAACAGAAGGAATTTCTCTAAGTGTTAATGCACCAGGCCGTCTGCCTATCAAATTTGGCAAATATATACTTTGGAAGGCAAAAAAGTAATTTTTAATTAGAATTTTCATTAAAAAAATTAAAAGAAATATTGACTTTTTTTCGTGATAACTTTCTAAACATTTACAGTAAAAAAAAAAAAGATTTTACAGCATCTTGAAATTCAAAACATGCATACATGTTTAATCACACCAATTTTAATTCAATTTTTTCTTTCCATACCTAATAAATTTATTGCAATATTTTCAACGCATTTTGGAACAATATATTTCATTGTTGAAAAGACACTCAAAACGGTACCTAGGAATATTTCATCTTGTCTTTTGTATTATTGTTAAGAATATTTCTCTTTTTTTTCTATCGTCGTGACCAGAATATGAAGATTAGATTTACTTTTCCATTATGAGTAGACTTCAGCATTAGATATGCCTGTAATAATTTTTTTTTTGTATTTACGAATAAGATTTAACTTCAGAATGAAACACTGTAGGAATTTTTTTAAATGCCTCCATTTAAAAATATTGATGCCTTTACCTGTGACATAATTGAAAAAATAAGTATTATGTGCATAAAATATAAACAGAAGATAGGACAAGAGAGCAGAGCACAACGAAGGTAAAAAACAGCGTAAAGGTTTTGAAATAACGTTATATACATACATATATATCAAATCAAAGTTTAAAGGTTAAGACCGATTTGTTGTGCAAACAATTGAAATTTTCATCAACTATTAGTCATATTTTACAAAGTGGGCGCCAAATTTGGCAAATGTGAAATATACGACTAAATACATCAAGAACGCTTGCATTATTACACTTGAATTCTCTAAATTATTCCTTCACAGTTAAAGCACGCTAAATAAAGTTCTCAAATAAAAATCAATAAACTTAAAAAAACCTAAAATAGAGATTTCATTCTAAAAAAATTACACCTAAACTTAATTAGATATTCCATTCTAAAAATTACCATCACAAATGATTACAATTGTTTTAAGATAAGTGGATCATTTCAATGTGCATTTCAGCTAATTAACAGCACATAAGTCAATAAGAGAATTTAACAGTAGATATATTTCCTGATACTTGAAATTATATTTGTTCAAAGCTTTTGAATTTCTGGAAATCAAATAAATAATTCATATACAGATGAAATAAATAACTTAATAAGCCTGATATAGTAATAAAAATACATATTTAAAAATCTAATATTCTCGTTTATATGAAAACTTTTTCTTTACATACGAAAATACAAACGGAAGATCTAGACTACAAAACATACATGCTATCTAAGATCTGTATTCTTTTTACAAAATAAAAATATGCAACATAAAGACAGATAAACCAATAAAATTATTTTTAAATTTTAAGTCAGAGATAGTATTATTTTTTGTGTTAATAATTTTGAGTTGTATATTTCTTTCTCCCAAATATACATGTTTTAAATTTATTATATAAACCTACAATGGCCTATGTTTTAAATAGACCGATAGACCCATATATATATATTCACTTTTATTCTTGGAAGAAAATCTTATTTTGTTAATTAAAATTTTTAGATTAAAATCTGAATATTCTACACTTTATTTTTTGAATAATTTTTAACTAACATCCTGAAGATATCTTCCGTGTTAAAAATCCATTTTTTCCGTTCCCCTCCCCCTAATTCTGTGTGTGTGTGCGCGCGTATGTTATTTGGTTGTTAGTAATGTGAAGTCCTAAAGCAGTCTTTATTTTATTTTATGAACTAAAATTAAAATTCGGAATATTTTAGTGGAACATTACAACTGAAAATGGAATAATAATACGTGAGAAAGCATTTTTTACTATTTTCCAAACTTATCTCGCATTTACTATTGATTTGATTTTTATAATATTGCAATGTATCGAATATTATTTAAAAATATTATCAGTGTTATTTCTTTTCCCTTTTGTGACATAGTTGCAAATTTAGGTAATTTTAAAACGCTGCATTTTCTGATTTTTCCATTGACGCTGTAAATTTTGAAAGTAGAATGCATAGGAAGCTCATAAAAAATACTTATAATAATTATTAATTGCAAAATGCATATGCAGGTAAGTTAACACAATATTCTGTATGGATGAAGAAGTATTTAAATATGACGAGTCTGATGAAATGAAAAATCTTAACAAAGAATGATTAGTGAAAAAATGAACAAAGAAAAATGTTCCTCAAATTTAAAATTAAATAAGAAATTGAAAAAATTTAGAGGAAAGGAAAGAATAGTCTACAAAATTGAAGAATACTGGAGAAAAATCCTTATTCTGCAGTGTAAATTAAAAACTTAAAACATTTTATTGAATTGTGTTTTTTCCCCATAAATTTTTATTCATCAGAGAGATAATTAAAATTCTCTCTAAAACATCGATCTAAAATTTATCGCATATTTCAGTCCTGGAACTGCTTAGATAGTGAACTTGTATATCGATGTAACGATAGTTCATTTGTGAGCTGTGTAATTTTGAAATATTAGAGAAAACTTGACTCATATTAAAGCATTTTGCTTTGTTTTGCTCTTCTTCATTTTGTGTCTTCAAATTGTCTTTTGTTGTTGTTGTTTTATCATTTGCATTAGAAGAAAAGGAGAAGCATTTTTTGGGGGGTAAATGACATTTAATATTAGTAATACATGAATTTCATAATAATGAATACTGAACAATGGTAAGAATATTTTTATATTTTAAGTATTCAGAACATTTTTGAGAGGCTAGTTTGGGGGTAATTTTAAGATATAAATGTGATCTAATAAATAATTTAAATTATTTTTTGTTCATAGTGGCCTTAAACAATTAATTCTATTTTAAATATTCCTTCAAATCCAATACAAAATCATCAAACTTTTAGCCTACGTTGAGAAAAAAAATTATAGCTGTTACATAAGTATTGTAATGCAATTTTTTTTTATTTAACAGTATAAATGATTCATTTCATTTTAATAATAAGGTTACAAATTTCTATAACGGAAATATAATGAAGAGTTCATCAAAGTTTCATGCATTATGATTGAAAGTAAATTACAGAAATAGGAGTGAATCACTTATACACTTATGAAGAAATAAAACATCGCTTTAAAAGCTTCTTTAATGTTACAGGCAAGAGTTTCTCTTGCAATGCAATAACAAAAGTCTGACTTTATTTCTTTTAATAAAGAAACTAATGCTCTAAGTTTATTTGCTCTTGAAATGTTATATTGATTTAGACTGAATTTCTGAAAACTATGGGCTCATTGTGAGCAAAGTATCTGCAACTTGTACATTGTTTTCATTAAAAAAAAATTGCTCAAGAACGTCCGAATCAAACTTTCTCTTAAAGCCATTTCTAATATATATAATTAAATTCCCAAGATATTTGAATCCAGGGGCTGTACTCTCAACGATCAAAAAGATTATTTAAATAATTCTAATCAAGGGGGGAGGGAGAACAAGATTTTTAATAAGTAAAGTCGCTCAGATCTTGATAATTTTTAGCAGTTGTAGAAAGGTATTTAATTTTATACTTTAATTTAATGACAGAGGGTCCTGCAATCAAATTTATTCACGTCATAACCAAGTATTGATTAAATTAATTTTGGAACTTTATTCTAGTAATATTCCTAATTACCATTTACAAGTTATTCATTATGCTGTTTTATTATTCTAAAAAATTTGGAGCTTTTCAGTTTAAATATATATATATTCCCTCCTTTTACACTATTGTTTAAAGTGTTATAAAAAGTGGCTTTCAATATTTTGCTTAAAATTAATTTTACATTTTGACTGTACGCTTTTTTTACATGTACAATATTGAAATGGACTTTTTAAGAAGGGACTTGCGACTTCAGTTTTCAAAATTTACTACTTAAAATTGCAGAATAAAAATTAAATTAAAATCAATAAAAAATTTGGAGGGAAAAGGGGGCTTCGAAATTTGCATTATCTCAGAACTCCTGAAAGGTTTCAAACGGTCATGAATTCTTCTGAAATTAGAAATAATTACATGGTTTAAAATATTGGGGAAAAACGCATTGCTAATCAGTAAAAATTTCAATAAAGGTGTAGATGTAATTTGCTGAAGAATGAATTACCAGAACTTCATTCAACTCTATTGTTAATGACTTATTTTACATACAAGAACTGTCTTTAAAAAAATTAAAGTTTATAAGGAACATATACTACATATATTAAAGTAAAAATCATTTTTTAAAATTCTGATTAATATTTTAACAGTAGATTTGGTTTATGGTTCAATAAAAAGTGCAACTCGAAGAAAATTAAATTCAGCTAGTATTTCCTACAAATTTTTGCAGATAAAAATGATTAGCAAGCAAAATATTAATATACTTCTGATTTTGTAAGCTGCTTATTTTATGCACCATGTACTTACAATATTTCATATACAAAATGCAAAGTCGTATAATGAACAAATAAATATCTTTATCATAGTATAGATTTTAAAAAATTGAAATTAAATCTACGGTGATAAACAGAAAAGTTTAAATTTGTAAAGGCATTATACTCTGGAAACTTATTTTTTGACAAACTGATATAGCAAGGAAACTTAACATCCGTAGTTGGAAGCTTTTCTTACTACTTACGCTGTTATATGAATTGTTTTTTATAACCAATCCCATGTTAAAAATAGTTTCAAAACTTTTTTAATCATTTAATTGTACTTCATACTTAAGAAACAATCTTTTTTTTTTTTTTGCTATATTTAAATTACATACATTTCAGTGTTCGAACTTACAGAATTAAACAAAGAAACCAAGAAGATATAAAACTAATGAAACCAAAACATTTTTGTTTAATGTAAATCGTTGTATTTATATAAAGTAATGCATTTATTAAAATCTAGATTATTGTTTCAATGTGGAAATAGTATTTATATGAAAATAAATACCATTCGTCATTAATTTTTATAATACATTTTGAAAAAATTCATTGAAAAGTAATTCGTGCTTCATAAAAAACCAAGTGGAAAGCATTCAGATAGCATCAAAACGCATGAACTTGCATTAAACAACACGTCATCAAGTGCTTGAAATTGTGTTAAACATCGTGTTAACTCTCGCCAAATCTGACACTTTTAGATAACGTTTAAAAAGTTGCAGCCTCCTCTAGAACTGATCCAATCACAATCGTATTGTAAACGAGACCATTGATTGACAGTTTTATGATTGGTACGCATATATTTTACGCTCAAGTCATACAATCGTTTGCGAGAGAATCGATACTCCGATGAACCGTAGAATATGCGACCCTGCTGGGAGAAAAATGTTCTCATGTCGGTATCGTGCTGTTTTAGATGTACCTTCCGTAATCTGAAGGAAAATAAAAATTACAGGGTCATTCCCCGATAGTCCACCTACAGCCTCAAAACTGGATATAAAGTAAAGATAAATGCTTCGATACAAACAGACTATATCCGCAAGCTAAGAAATATTTGCCAATATTAAGGTTGTTAAGAAAATATATTTGTGAATTAATTAAGAATATTGAACAAATGTGTTAGAATCCTTAAACCAGGTAAATTACCTGGTTTAATAAAACATGCTAAAATAATAATATAAAATATAATAACCTCTTAACGCCCAATTTGATTTATGGCGTAGATCTCTGTATATTTCTTTTAAACTCTATTGAAAACCTCAAAAACAGAGTAAAAAAATTATATTAAATATATATCGAATGTTTTTTATTTTTTAGAAAATATGATCAAAGCATTTGTAAAAAGAATTATTTTAAAATGGTTTTGTTGGTAACTATTATAATTTTTTTAAATATGGAAAAATTTCAGACTTTTTTTTAATTCTTTGTATTATCTCCAAAATCAATAAAAAAAAAATGGCAATTTGAATTCAAAATTTGGCAAATGGATGTTATATGTCAGCTTAAAACTGTTTCAGTTTTTGAGAAAATATATGCATTTTTTTTACAGAAAAAAAGAAGCAGAGAAAAATTGAATGCATCTGTTCAGACATTGAAAAAACTTGTAAGGGACGTATTAATAGGATGCTGGACGTGAACAGGATACAAGCACTTTAATCATAGACAATAAACAAAATATAAGGCTATTTTAATTTTTAGTATATATCCTTTGTTTCTGCGGTAGAAAATTTCTGCTTTGATATCAAATTCTGCACAAAAATACATTTAAAACGATTGTCAAAATTTGTTTTTACCGTAATATTCTAATAAAACTGTACAAAAAATTAGCTAGAATTCTTATAACTCGTGTAGTTTTATAAATTGTATGGATTCTCAGGTTGATTCTATATTTTTTTGGATGTAATATATTTAACTTTGTAATCCCATTCTACACAATTTTCAAACAATTTTATATGATTTAGTAAAGTACAGTTTCTAGACGAAGAGTCCCAAGTCATGCTATCCTTAGTTAATAATTGTTTTTACCATCTATCTTCTGGCACACCACAAATAATCATGGGTGGCGTTGGATGAATCATAAATGAATGAGTTGGACTCAAGGACACTTAAGAAAAGAGAGTAAAGATACAAGAAATCAATATCCAGTTTTGTGGAAAAGCTCGCAAAATTTATAGGAATAAAGACAGTCTTTTCATTCAAGATATAACTAATGAAAGCTAATTTATCCAAACGAAGAACTTTATATTCTATAAAATTAACCCTGCACTTAGTGACTTTTTTTCGCCATCATTTGTAAACAATGGTAATCCTGTAAAGTTTTTGTGAAAATTTCTAAGTATGTATGAATAAGTATAATAGTATCTTTATCAGAGGAATTCAAAGTTTAAAAAGTATTTTGTTTCCACCAATCAAATCTATGCAAAATTTGTTATATTATAAACAAATTTCTGGGGATTTTTTTTTCTTCCCTTCACATGGGCAGCGGTGGACTTCTGGTGAAGCTCCGGCTTCAGAGTGGAAGGGTTTCCGATTCGAAACACAATTCCACGGGCGTAACTCCGTGCAAACGAGTCTGAACCATAATAATTCAAACCATATAAATTTCAAACTCTATGGTCAGAGCACGTTAATTCCATCGGAGCTAAATACCCTCAGGATATTGGGGATCGGAAGATTGGTGAGGGATTTATCGTTCTAGATGCCCTTCTTGTCATTGACCATAGTATCTAATTACAAAGCTCGCCTCAAAATAGCCCTCATTTTGTTTCTGAATGAGACGTAAAAATTGCTAAATTTAAGTTTTAACTTCACATTATTTTTTAAACGAATTCAAAAGGTGAGAAAAGCCTTCTTTCTTGATTTTTTTCTTATTAGAAGTAAGATAAGGCTTATTAGATTAAATAAGCGGAAGTACTTTTCCCATTATTTTCCTGCTAGTTTTGAGTTAAGTTTCGTCGCTTAAGGGGAAAAAATCGAATAAACGTTTTAGAAAGACAATATTTTCTTTTGATCGATTTCGTTTGAACATCAATAGAACATCAATTAAAACCACATTCCAAATCTCACTCATCTAACGTTTTTCCAATTTTGAATTAGTTCACAAACAGACGGATTATTTTGCCGTTTTTAGCTTTCATAAAAATTCGATACATATCTACAGTTTTGATATCAGGACAACTTATTAAATTATATCTATCTGGCTTGCATAGTTTTTTGAGTTATAGTTTCATACAGTAGACGGGCAAGCAAATATCAGATCAAAATTTAATTTTGAGGTTCGAAGAAGTTCGAGGAGTCATCAAAATATCAAGATCAAATCAATTACCGATAACAGAAGTTTTACTTTGTAAGCGAATAAAAATGCAAAAACAGCAGAACTTTCGATTCCATGTACAGAAGAATATTTGAATAACCTAATAATCATCATTCGTTACTTAATAATCGCCTAATTATTATCTAAGAATTATTTTTCGAAACTGTTCAAAAGTACTAAATGTTTTATGAGAGAAAAGGAAAATGATTTTTTTTAAATGAAAAGAGGCTCTATTGTCGAGAAGTGATTATTTGTATAATGAATAACATGTAATTTCATTCCTTATGCAAGGTATACATTCAATCGTGCCCCAAATAATTCCTTAAAAACCTTTATAGATAAGCAAATACTGGTAAACAGGAAAATGCATTAAATGAAATAAACAATTGTGTTTTATGTTGTTTGAGTCAATAAACACATTACTTATAAAATTATAAATTCTAAATTTTTATTCAGGTTCCCAATATTATCAATAATAAAAAAAATTTCGATATTAATATTTTAAACAAAAAGGATCCATTATTGTGTGGTAAATATGATCACTTTAACCCACCCTTAGTAGCAATATTTAATAGACATTCTCTATAGTACAGACGCCGAATCAAATACTTTTTTTCCGAGGGTAGCTCTCTCAATGAGGCAATCCACAAAATTTCTGTTGCAATACTGCAAAATAAGAGTGAATACTTTTCAAAAGAAATTTCATTTTCAGCGGTTACATCCGTTAGTGAGCATTTCAACTGTTAAAGAATGTTTCATGAGTTAAGCGATAAAATCATACTTCAATTTTAAGGCTAACTAATAGTTGTGATTAACTGAAAGTATAATTGAGGTTTTTTACCTTCAAAAATAATCATTAGTAAGAACGAGGCAATTAAAGATGTACCAGTGAAGAGTAACAGGAGCAGAAGAAGAGCTGTGGCGCATTCCCATAGGATCACACTCGACAGCCTGATCAATAAGGAAGGTTCGCAATAAACGTTTATGTCGTTTTAATAACACAGGCATTTATTTTCCTTATTAATAGATTTTAGCACCATTTTTATTATTACAAGTAAATCAACAATCGTAAAAAGGGCAAAAGAAATTAAAAAATTACAATAATTAAATAATGGATAAAATAAAATGATTACTTTTCAAAGAAGGGTTATATTACTAATAATTCAGTTTCGACTTGAAGCGTGATATAGAGGATCAATGAATCCAAACGCTGCCTAAATTGCTTCTTTTCCATTGCAAACTTTTAAAAATATATATTATACTTGCAAGATTATTTTGTATAAAAAATGCTGACTAAATATCATTTTATCCGATTTTTTTTCCCTTTTACATCGATCGCGTTCCTCTCTGCAAATTAGAATAGACATTTTTGAAGATTAAAAATGAAAGAAAAAATTAGAAAATTAAAAAAAATCTTTTAGTATAATTTCTGTAATTTCCAATAAGCGATGAAAAAAATCTGAAAAATGTTAAATAATCTTAAAAGCTCCTACTTCTAGCTAAGCAAATTTAGGGTAAAAAGTTTTTCCTTTAATTAAGTCTGGAAGCTTATCTTCAAGTCTTTTTCTTTCACCAATGGCATTGGGCCAGTGTATTACGTCAGTGGAGTTTTTTTTTTGGTATTTTTACACCTACAACTGTTTGGTTAAACAAGCTTATTACGAAGATATTTCCATTTATCATATTTCCTACAGTTAATTAAAATACCGCAATGAGGAATTAACGGCAAAGATCATTTAGAACTTACAAGATATGAGCTTGAGATCATTAGATTAGCGATTCGAGGTCATTTAGAGAGGAATCTCATTTTTCTTTTCTTTTTTTTATAATTTTGTCACTCTATTGAGATTCCACTTTAATATTCATGTTAACGTCAAATGCTAAATATATTTTCTTCCCTCAGAAAAATATTAGTTCTTTAAAGAAATTGAAACAGCAACTAGTTGTTTATATCGAATGTTTTTTTCTATCGTGACTTTTGATTTGCAATAAGGGTAAATCTCTGCTTATGTTCTTGTTTTCTTTATATCTCATTTGATATGTATTACATTTTCCTTTAAAGTCTACGCTTAAAAGGCAGTTTTTGGTCAAAAATTTCAATTTTTTGTTTTATTTTAAAACTTATTTATTTGGGTTTCCAAATCCATGTTTGTTTTAATTCTGCGATAAAAAAACAGATATGTGTTTTTTTATAAACCACTGTAACAGAAAACGAAATCGGAGATTGAAATAATTTATTTTATGATATGTTCCATTAGCAAACTACAAGTACTAGAATACGCTTTGACTAATTTTTATGCCGCAAGGCTTGGCTATTACATCTGCTTTTGAACATTGTTTGTGTTTACAAAGCATTAAAAAGACAAATGAAAAATTTAAATGTATTTTTTGAAAAATTTTGATTTTTAGAAAAAATTTGAAACTCAAAACATGATATCATAAAAACTTATTAATATATTACTCTGCAATTTTGCATATATGTTACCTTAAATGTTCAAAAGGCAATGAAACATCGATATAACTTTGAACAGAGTAGTTTTTGTTTTAGAGCTGCCTTATGTATTACTCAAGCACTAAATTAGCTATAATGTTTTTGAAAATGCCTATATTTCTTCGATTCTAATTCAATCCCTTTATCACAGCTGTGAGTATGCTGTGCATAAAAATAATTAGAATGCGCGCAACAGAATTTTTTGTTGAGTGTTTTGCTTTTTGTTGCAATTATTATTATTTTTTTCCCGAATTGACACATTTTGCAGAATCTCAATTGGCACAGAATTTCCCGATAAATATTTTTCATTATTTGCAATCACATTGATCCAGAAAATGAACTGAAATAGCTTATTAGAGGGATTTTTCAAAAATTTATTTCTGTAGGTAGAGAAATACTTTAACATATCGAAAGTTACAGTGATTTTGTATTGCCAAATACTACAATATTACTGCAGCATACAATGAGGCACTTCCGAGATTACTTCGATAGTTCTTCAACTGGTAACAGTTTAAAATCTCCCACAAAGTCATAGGAGGCACTGACATACATTACGGCAGTCTGCCAAGAGTTATTGCGTTATGTGTATAGAAAACTGAGTTCCTAGTGTTTTTGAGAGCAACTATGTTATTGTTTTTAACGATCCGAACTTGAACAAAAAGCTAATGCGTAATTTGCATGCAACCTCAATTCTGCTATAAGTATGTGCATATGATGTAGAAAATTTCCAGCAATATTTTCATGTCTTGCAAAGGTGTTTTGAGTGGTAAGCATGATTCTAGAGCACAATTTTATTTGATGGTAGGGTGGAGAATCCATCTCTGAGATGAGTCTAAAAAACGGAAGCTGCTTTATACTTGTCAAGAACTTGACTTTTTGGCTACATTTCAGATGTTGTTAGAATGCCAAGAACACCACCACATTTCAGGGCTCGGAGATTACTTTAAAAGTGACAGAGTGACCACGTAGATAAATATTTTGTGATAACAAAGCCAGTCTAGAAACTTTTTACTTCCTCCTGCTTCATATACAGGCGATTTTCACTGAGACGTTAAAGAACTAAGACTTAAATATCATGTTATTAAAAGCAACTGCCAATAAATACAAAAAATTTACTGAAACCATTATAAAGTTAGCGTTATTTTCATGAAGGTAATTTAATTTTCACAAAACGTGAAACAAACAAATATTAAAAAAGCAACAGCAGAAACTAGTGTTTCTATTTAGCTCTAAATTTCAAAATCTTAGTTGAGTGTTAGGAATTCTTTTAATTCCATGTTTTTAATCTGTAAAACGGATAATTCAGCTATATATTTCGAAATGAAGTATTTCCCGGTTAAAAATTTGGCTGATAGTTAACCGAGTCTCAGTTATTCCATGTTTTTTAAAGTTAACGTTATCACAGATGAATTTAAATTAATTATCTTACTTTACTACAGAAATACATTGTACTCTATGATAATATTTCATATAAGTAGCTATCCCCATTATTATAAAATTATATAAACTTGCTGAAAAGAGTTTCATCTAAATGCTGATTCAAAATAAACTCGGTTGGAGAATTAATCCCTCTTTTGTTTGGCAATAATATTTTCAATTAAGTAACTTTTTTCATCCTTTTATTATTCGTAAATTCATTGTGAATAGCAAACCATGAAATGTTTGGATAAATCTCCTCTGCGCAGCTTGATTTTGCAAATAAATTTGCTCTTTTTTTATCGATTTTCTAATTATTTTGGATTATTCCATTTAAAATATTCTCAGTATAATATTTAATAAATATTAGACGAAGAGAAGTAATTAAATTATATAATGTGCCCTGAATTACAAGTAAAGTATTTTTAAACTTTGACTGTTGTTTCTGAAGAGGTAGATTTTCTGGAAAAATTCAAAGTGGATAAACTCTGAATTATATTTTGACTTGCAAGAGAGTAACTAATGTACTAATTAAGAGCCGACACGTTAAAAAAATATTTGCTAAAAATGTCCAACATTAAGTACTTTCTTATATCAGAAAGCATATCCTTTAGATCTATAATTTTCGTTTAATTTTCGAAACTATCATTTCATTTTCTTTAATAAAGTCTTCAATCACAACAATAAAAAAGAATTATGTAAATATATTTTTCAAGGAATTATCTTCTTGGTTTTATATTTGTGTAATTTAAAAATGTTTTTAAAACTTTCATTTTGAAAGGCACAAATTTATGAGTGCATCTTATTCTCAAAATATTATATAAATTATAGCAGCCTAAAACTATTAGGGCATATTTCTGCTTTAATAATAAAAATAACAAGAATTCGATAAAAGAATTGACAACGTTTTTTCTTTAATTTTCGAAGCAAATTATCATTTCATTGCGCTTATAGAACTCCTCAAACCCCGACAATGAAGAAAAATAATTTTAACTAAATACTTCAAGAAATTATGTTTTTATTTTTACTATTGTTTAAGTTAAAAAGGTTTTTCAATCTTTATATTCAAATTTATAAGAGTACATTTTATTCTTAAAATATGAAATAAATCATATCGGCTAGGAATGTATTATAACAGATTTTGCCTTAATCGGAAAAAAAATTAAAGAATTTGATGGAAGAATGCATTCTCTACGTCATGTCTGAAACTTAATGGAACCTCAGGAACTTTTTCCTGTTGCAAATCAATCAAATCCTTCTACCGATTCTTTTAAAAAAAATCTAGCTACTGGAAATGATAAATTCGCATGAGTTGTGGAATAAAGAAGGGCTATTTTTTTTAATCATTGAGAATACTCTATTCGACAAATCTGTCAAGAGAAAGTCATTCATCGTTCGGAGAAATGAAATAAATGGAATCCAAATTCATTTCCCGCTTGAGAAGAAACTGAATCATTTAACACAGCTAAAAATAATGTACAGATTTTAAAAATAGCAGTGTTTTTATGTGATGAATGACTATAGAACATTTTTATATGAACTTAAAAAATCTTAGTGATTCCAAATATGCCGAAATATTTTTAAAATATTATTATAACATTTTTTTTTTTCAATTTTAAAGAACCTTATATAGAATTCAAAGGTAAGAGTTGACGAAACGGTTGATTCTAATGGATGCATGAATTTTTATTAATAAATACAACTACATTGAATTTCATAATTTTAGATGTTTATTCTTACTTAATATAAAACATGCACTTATGTTCAGTGTACCTGCAATATTTAAAAATATTATTATCACATATTTTCTTAATCCAATAAAGAATTTTAAAGAATTAAAAAATAAGAGTCTTATTGATGTTGTTAAAAGAATTAATTCTAGCAAGCGTATATATACATTTTTATAAATTAATATTGTTCTGCTGAATAATAAGTTTAATGGGAATGATTAAGCAATTTTAATGAGAATCAATTCATGTGACGTCACAGTCATGTGACACAAGTAGCTTCCCTGGTGTGTCTTGTAATAAAACCCGGTGGGAGCATACCGATTTTACTCTACAGCAATGAAAGTGGAACTGTTTCTGTTTCAATTGCGTGCTTTGTCCGGAGTATGCAAGCATTACCCTCATCTATACTTATAATAAAGCTCAATGTGTGTGCGTGTTGGCGCTCCACAGGTCAGACCGTTGGACCTACAACTACCAAATTTGGTACATGTATACATTGGAGGTTAGGAATGGGCACCTCGGAGCCCTTTTTTCGAATTTTTAATTAGAATTTGAATTAATTAAAATTTAAGCGAAATTTCGACGATTTTCCGCTATAACTGCCGAAAATATTATCGCGCAAACATGATTTTTACATAAATTTAAAGATTAAAAAATTAGCTTTCTAATGGTATCAGTGTTTTAATGTATAACTTAAGCCTCTATTTTTAACGAATTTTTAAAGGAATATTTTAACCATGTTTTTTTGAGCACGTGACTGGATAAAATAAAAGAAAGCAATGACAGAAGTTCAAATAATAAAAAAAAACTATCATCGTAAATCAAGTCTAAAGAAATGATACTTTTAGCACGTGCCTGGATAAAATAAAAAAAACATAAAATTTGATATTTTCTACAAAAATAAATGCAAAGCAGAGGTTTCTATAATCGTTTGGAATATCTAAATCATTTATTTAACAAATCTTCTTTATTTATGGTAAACCTGATTGAATTTAGACAGGATATGCATTGAAATCCCGACTTAATGGCATATTTCTATAATCGTTTGCGATATCTGTATCATTAATTCAATAATTTTTTTCCATTATAAAATGTGATAGTTTCTTAAGAAATAAAAGCAAAGCCAAGGTTTCTATAATCTTTTCCAACATCTAAATCATTTATTCAATATTTTTTTTTCCTTTTTCGCTTTAAAAATTTTTTTTAATATTTTGGCAACACCACGGAAAAAAACATTTTTAATTTCAGGCCAATCAATGCCCGGAATTATTTCAAGGCTAATGAATATGTGACTTAATTGAAAATTTTAGAACGCATTACTCATGGCGAACCAGCTGGTCGCCAAAGGCGGCTAGTAAGAAGTAAAACGATTACTCAACAGCAATGAAAGTTGAACTGTTTCTGTTTCAATTTAGCTCCTACTTTTAGGGAAAATTCTAAAAATTGATCGCAATTGACTTATCCCACACTGCTGCGTAGCGGGATCGAATTTTAAAAATAAATTGACACGACGTATTAATTGCCTATTACGCCATCATGGACTCACTTTTAAAATTATATCAATTAACCTATGATTTATTAAATCAATATTCTAAAAAATCGTTTTAAAAAACGTTAATTATTTTATTATTCGTAAATGTAGATTACCCATTCTTATTGGTTATATAATTATAATAAAGTAAATTTTAAGATTTTTTTTACCATTTTATTATGTTTTTGTAATTAGCATGCAAATTAAATATGATTGATTGTGCTGTTAAAAAACTTGCGTTAAAATTAATGAAAGCTGATTTAAGAAATCAGAGAGGAAATTTTCAATTATATATTTTTTATTTACCTATAAAGCTTTTCCTCAAATATTAAAAACGTTCTAAACTTACTTTGTAATTGTTAAATATATATTTCTAATTTGGAAAATTTTTCTGTGTATAAAAATACACATTTTTACTGGAAAACTTTTAACAACACCAAAAATCTATATTTATGTCTATCATTTAACATTTACTTTCATAGGAATTAGTTCAGTACTTTAAAAAATATTTAAGAAGCTATTTCTGAAGAGAAAAACTATTTAATTGTATTATTTATTTTTGAGGGTTTTTTATTCTGAAATTTCAATTAAAATTGATGTTTCAAGTAAAATTATAATTTTTAAAACTACATAATCGTATGTCGAAATTTAAATAGAAATTGGGCCTTAATGACGTAAGAGAATTTGAGTTCTAAGATCGAGATCCAATTCTGTCTTTCAGATTATTGAATAAATAAATATCTCTAATATTACCCAGTTGCATGATTGACTATTAATCTAAACACACGAAAATCTTGCTGTCGTTCGAATAAAATTGATTTTTTTAAAAAAAAACAAGCATCTAACATATAGTGTATGGGTGATTTACGCACTCTTCAGATTAAGTAATGTGAGAAAAATGAAATAACTTTTCTGCGTTTTAAAATATTGATATCCTATATCCGGATAATCTTCTCATTATCTCACTGCAGCATCAGACTGCGCATAAATACAAAGAACCTACATATGGTTCGAGTAACGCAGCTTGTCTTTCTCTGGCGTATGTTGTCAAATAGGCAAACTAATGCATAATGATTCATTTTCTTTTCCTTTCAGATGATGCACAAATGGAACACAATAACTTGAATCAACTAAAATCCAACAATTGTTGCACCGGCCGGGCAAGAAAGACAGCTCTAGGTTTCTTACTAACAATTATTATGTGTGGTACATGGATTGGTATGACCCATTTGCTCAAATGGGCCTATACCATTCATTTGAAACTGCCATCCAATTGTAATTGCACATCACTGAATGACAGCCGTTCTTTCATTACACCTTCCACCACAGTCTTGGACATGAACTCCAACAGATCCACATCAAAACAGGTCACGACACTTCCTGTCGAAAAGGAAGAGACTCTGGAACCATTTAAGGCACCTTTTCTATTGACATGGTTTTGCACGGCCTGCAATTCCTTGTTTTTTCCAGTTTATTTGTGTACCAGATTTTGTTCTCGAAGAACAAGGATAACAGCCAGAAGATCCATTTTGTAAGTAATTTATCTTGATTTTGTTTGTTGGTTTTTTCTTTGCTCGGAGATATTTATCTTAAAAGTAAATGCATTTATAATGCTAATAGTTTCTTTATTTATTATTTCATTAATATAATTTAAGATTATATTAAAGTCAATTACTATTTTGCCTATAAAATTTGAGAATTTAAGTAATTCTTTATCAAAATATTAAGAATTTTGATCACAGACCATTTGTCAGCTGAACGTCCCGTTTTGAATCTACGAAAGACTGGTGGTGGATGGATCTAAAACCAGAACTGGAATAGTGTCTCTACTCCAAAATCTGTTACCATCGTGGCTACTGAATATTGACTGTATGTGAAAACATCAACTATGTTAAACATCACTAAAGAAGAGAAAAAAAGAAAGAATAAAAGTTTATAGTAGATCAACTCATTAAAGTGCGTATGGAATAGAGATGAAAAAAATATTAACTTGCTACTGTTGATAAAAAGATTTTTTATAGACATTTACAATAAATAAATGCAGAAATCATAAAAAGAACATATAATAATATTAGTTGAATAAAGGAAATGGGAAACGAAAATGATAATAATGCTAATAAAAGTGAACTCAGTAGTAAACAAATTTTGCACGAAGTAACATCGTAGAACGATACTTAGGAAGATGTAACATTTCAGATAGACTCTTAGTGCCACAACAAATCCTATCGATACAACTACTTTCAGTGGTGACGGGGTGGTTGGCTGTACTCAAGAAAACTCTGGCGATGAAAAGGATTTCATAGACTTTGATAGAAACTAAATCATTGCACATAACTAAGAGTCACTTCATCATATACAACATAAAGCTAACAGTTATAATTTTAAATAATCATTATGCATAACAAACAGTCACTTAAAGTGGACAGATGCTTGGGTGTTTAATAGGGGTCGTTGCTATTGAGGCATTTAGACTACGGATGTGAGGATCTTGGGAGGTTTTGCTTTCTTCAGAGAGGGAAAACATGCATGCAAAGCTTTCTTTAGCTTAAGATTTTTTTTT
>JAPMOQ010058975.1:2160130-2208779 GCA_026543055.1 Argiope trifasciata
TTTTTTTTTTGTATACTGATTAGGTTCTTCTCAAGAAAATATTCGATAATCTGGAATATTCTCTGAATTTGGCTTTTACATCCGTGTAAATGTAGTGGACGCACCAGGTTTTAATAAAAAAAAACTACTAACGTCAAAATACCATAGATGCACTTAGCAGCATGAAATATGATAGCTGTTGTCTCCAATCTTTCATCCGGGCTTTATTACAAAATTTTATTGCATATTTATTTCTAGAAATAATGCTTGATCATTCTGTATATTAAATATCAATGCACAATTTTAACAATTCGCCAAATGTATTTACAGTGATACCACACACTTTATATTTAATATATTCAGTAATTGTATATGTGCACAAAACTAAAGCAATTTTTTTTGGTTTTGCAAATGGAAATTGAAAGACATGAAATTCATATTACAGAGATTAATGCAGTACTCAAAAAACGAATATAAATTTTTACGAAGAGGAAAACTGAATAGAATGCATACATTAAGGAATGAATGGCGATTGAGAAAAATATGTCTAGACTTAAAAAAATAGATGTATCAGATTGTAAGAGATATGAACTCCCCTAATAATAATGGTTGCACAGCATCGTCTGTTCTAATCCAAGACAAAATTATCCAGCAATTTTTTGAGGTAGAATTGATTCCTTAGTAAGCACCGGCGTCATTTGTCTGTTGGTCTTTGTAGAATACGATCGTTCTGATGGTTAACTATTTAAAGCTTTCCAAACAAGTTCGAATGAATTTAAATCAGGATAGAAGGCTGGTCAATCTATTCAGTCTAATTCCGCCAATAAGTCAATGTCGTTGCTTTCATAGATCGCTCACCGGCAACCTTTCTTACATCTGTACTTGCAATTTAAAATACTTTCTAAGAGCGTGAAAAAACACTATTACCAATTCCAAACTCTTCCGCAGTTCTTGCAAAATTATGCCCTTCTTCCAATATATCAATGATTCGATCTCATGTAAAGGCAACTCGATGGGTTTCCTTGTAGCCCTTTTGAACGTATTATATAACTTTTACATGCAATGAATGTCTGAAAATGAATTTTTCTTTCTTTTTAAGTTGCCTTATAAAGCAAGTGTTGAGTCTACATGTTTTGTGTCATGATGTCATTTGTAACTATTTGCTTATAATATTTGCATACTCCATTTTTCGGCAGATTTATCTTTTCCTTTTCATGATTACATAAGTCCCTCCTCTACAGTTTTACAGCTATATGATGAAACATCTTATTGCTTTTCGCAAACTAGTGTACTTGGGGGCTCCCGACTCTTACATTTAAAATATTGAGATAAACCTGAAGTCTAAATAAGCATTCACTTGTAATCAATCTTTCAAAACTTAAAAAACTGAACAATTTTCTGACATTTGAAACTGCATATTAAAATTGTTTATTTTTTACAATAAGAAATAACATGAAGTTTTAACCATGTTTAAACTTTAACAACCTTTTTTATTTATTTTTAAAGGCATAACTAATTTGGCACAGTTTCAAAACAAATGCAAGACATTTTCTAACCAAAATTTAATTCAACACAGACAGCCATAACTGAAAAAGAACACATTTATTTTACATGGGTAACTATAATAAGTTACCAAATATTAATTAAATGTACACTAATTATTTACAAATACTTTGTTTCAAAAATTAGAATATTTCATTCAAATGTATTTTATATGTCAGGAAATAATGATTTCTGAAGTGATAAGCATAATAAAACACAAAAGAATATGAAAATCTTTCAAAAATAATGTAACTAGAAAACATTTATTTACAAGTTTCAAAGTACAAAAATAATTAATACATTTTGATTTACAATCATCAACTAACTTAGATTTTAGCAATGAAATATAGTTTTACATTAGAAGCCACTTAAAAATGTTATCACATTCATCAGCATTTTTAGCAGTTCATGGATTACTGAGGAGGTTGGCAATATCTAACACCATTTACCTAAAAAAATGAAAACGAAAAATAACACACTGAAAGGAATACAAAGTGATTATTTTCAGTATTTTTGTTAAAATATGAAAGTTCCAGATACACATGGATGGGGGAAAAAAGTCCATAAACAATGATTTTCTGAATGAAATTGAAAAATAAACCATCTTTACCAAACTATATTGTTAAATACTTTATAAAGTTTTTTACTGTTAAAAATACAAATACATATTTGCATCACTTATATTTCTTAATTTTCACAATTAGTTTTCATTAACACTATAATTCTCGCATTACTTAATAATGAAATATTTAACCGAGCAAATTTCATTCAACAATTTTTAAATACAAATTTAAACTGAAAAATTTTAATTATTTTCATTTAAAAAAACTAAGAAAAAAAATCGTGAAGTATGAAATTAACTACGCACCTTGTAATCATAATCAAGGATGAAAGAAGGTATTTCAAGCTGATCAGGTGGGATAAGATAGTATAGATATTCTATACCTCCAAGAAGTTGAACTTTATTTTTGATTGAAGAGGCAGTGAAAGTAGTAAACCACCAGCACACCAACTAGAAAAACAAAATTTAAAGCATTACAAGAAATGAAAGTTTTTATCTAGATATATTAACACAAGAACATAAAAGATTAAAAGGAAAATAAAACAACAGCAGAAAAACAAGTGAGAAATGTAATTGAAAATTTTTATATGCTTCAAAAAGTTGCAGATTCATATATAATCATAAACTTTAAAACACAATTTTTTTTTATTTGTTACTCATAATTCAATTCACATTAGGTTAGCATGAATTATTGTAAATACATATCAAATTCTACTATTGCATATACTATAAATCCAAATCTAAAAGAATGCAACAAGTGTAAATGTAATGTGATAAACTATACATGGTTTATGTCAGGAAAAACTTTTGTTGATTAGAGCATAACATTACATAATAGACCCATTTTATAATTAAATGCAAATTAGTCAGAAAAATGAATTTATAAAATTTTCTTGAACTTTCGCTGTGTTATTTCCATCTATGTAATAAGATTTTGTTATCTATATTTGCAACAATATAAATTCAGGAGACTTAGATGTAAAGAGACTTTTCCCTCAAGAAAAGTATATTTAAAACAAAATTAACAAATATATATCTAAAATAATTGAATGTAAGCAAGTATATTCAGCAATAAGGTTTATTTAAGTAATCTTTCAATGTTTTATTTTTAATCCTCACGGCATTTAATTAATTATAATTGTTGTAACAAATTTTAAGTCTTTATATTTTAAAGATTTTTTTAAAGCAAAACAAATAATAGTTATCATCATTAAGTGGCTATAGAAGGTTTTAACTGATAAGAAATGAAAGAACTATCGTTCAGTAAAGTTCAGGGATGTATATAATATAACACTGATTAAAAAAAAAAATTTAAAAACTTACTCGACTCCAAAATGTTGGATGAACAATATAAAACGTTCTTAAATTTTTCTTGTATTTGTATTCCAAGATACTATAAACATCTTTTAAAAATTGTAGAGAAGGAATATTTTCATTAGAGGTAAGCGTATGAAAATAAACAATAATGTAATCCTTTTGAACAATAGAATCTAGAGTAAGAATCATATACATCACAGCCTGAAATAAAAATAACATCATGATAAATGCTTAAAGCAAGGAAATAAAATTAAATACAATAAAACTATTTATTTAGGAGTAACTTCTGAAACTGATTATATAATTGCATATTTTTGAAAATATTAAAAATTGAGAGTTATTATTTAAACTTAAAAAATCTAAACCCCATAATTCCTTTGTTATGTAAAATATAATCATTAAGAATAAAAGGGGAGTTTGACAGAAAATAATATTATTTTATTATTAATTCCAGAGAGAAGACAGGCATTCATTAAAAAGCACATAAGTTAACATATGAATCAGAAAGATTACAAAATATAAATGCCCTCGTTTAGTTTGGATGCCGTACTTTTTCAACAATTTCCCTAATTTTAAGAATACTTCTTAGCAAGAAGGTGTAAAATATGAAATAAAATAGCCAAAGAAAATTTAATCATCTAAAATAATTTAAATTTTAAAATGTTTTGTGTCACATGTCAACAGTACAAAAACTAAGCAAACACTAGTGACAAAAATTCAAATGATATGTTTGCATTACTACAAAATGTTAAGGAAAACGTTTAAAATAGTTTTTTGAAATTTAGTAAAAAGAGAAGAAAAATGAACCATCAGTATATACAAACCACTAAAACTAATAAAACAATTAGTTTTAAAAAACTGGGTCAAATAATAAGAAAATTTGCAAATATTTATAGAAGGATAGAATATCATGTATGAAACTGATAATTATGACATTAAAGAATAATTAAAAACTGGCATACTCTACCTTATTTAAGTCAATTTGATTTACTTTGAATCGTTGCCCAATAAATACAATTACAGGTCTTCCATATCGATCTTCCCCACTGCGATACAAACACCCTAAATTGGCAATAGAGCGCAAGTCCTCATTTCTTGCTTTACGAAGCAATCTCTCGTATCTAATAATAAATACTAAGATCATTACTTAAATAATTAACATGTTGCAAGCACAAAACATTAGTATAGCCACGGCTCGCTTAACAAGCATCTCTCATGAATGATTCGCAAAATGAGAGTAAAGGAAAACGCTTTTAAAAAAATACTTAACAAACGAAGTTTTTCATAACAAGAAACGAGGAGATACAGCTGGTACTTTTTAGCTATCAGTCTGCATGGAACACTTGTCTATCGATGTCTTTATTTTTTGAAACTTAGAAGCAGAACTTAAAACATACAATTAATTGAACATAAAAAAATGCGAAGAACTTTTGCTAAATGTCATAGTTCCACACTGCAAAAGAGGGAGAAATATTAAATAACATGTGAGTAATAATACAAGCATAGCCAGAAACTGTATTCTGCACCACAGAAAGAAATTAAAGAGATTTCGGCAATACAGGAGAAACCCGCCTCAGTATATAGGCAACCATATCAGGTGAAATAAGGGAAATGAAAGTTTAAAGCGTAAGAAAAATAAATGTTTTTAATCAACTTTTCTTTTTAAAACGCATAAATTAAAACAAATTACATTGTAAATTTGAGGAGGCTTTTTTCATCTTACATTAGTGTTATGCAGACAATTCATTTCACTTAACGAATGGTTAGCAGTACGGGTAAGATACGGGAACAAATTACGCTTGTTAAGCGTAAGTTTAAGTTTTATGTTTACTGCAAATATACGTTTTATAAATGAATACAAATTCCGACACTTTCAAGAAAGCAGACAATAAAAAATTTACTAAATATTGTTAATGTAAATTCTTAGATAGTTGATAGCGGAAAAAGAAAGAAATCTATCTTTAAAAGTATTTAACAGGAAAAAGAGGTATTATAAGTGAAATTTTAAATTCTCCTTGTTCCATCTCCTAAATTAAGAATAATGAGTTACAAAATTTAAAAAAATTCTATCAGATATTACAATAAAATTTATGGACAGCGAATAGATATTTCACTTGATAATAATCTTAACATAAATATGATTATAAAGCCTTGAATGGATTTTTGCATATTGCATGTTCAGGCAATTACATAAACTCATTCATGCTTATCACAAACATCATAATTTTACCAAAACAAACTTAAATGATGTTTTATAAAATTTTTTAAAGACTTTGCCCATAATAGTAATGAAATTGAAAAACTTTATTTTTTTAATTACAAATGTGTCAAATTATGCAGATGTTTTAATTATCAAAATTTCAAAGAAAGGCAAACATTTTAATGGAAGATGTATATATATAATTGTTAAAAAAATTTTACATTTCAAAGCAACAATAATTCTAGAATATAGGGGGAAAATATACACACAAAAACTATTTTTCAATTTGAATTGCACAAAAGTTACAGCCGTAAATGAAAAATTGAAAGACTAACTTTGTTTTTCGTTGTACTTCTGTAGACAAAACATCCGCTGAATAACTATGCTTATTTGAAATACTCCGGTGCTTGTCCAAATCCCCATGCATTTTGGCAAAAGGTGTTTTACCTATGGCAATTGATGACTGCAGTTGGGCAGCCAGATCGACACTTTCCTCTACTTCTAAAATTAAAAAATAATTTTATGAAGTATATTAAAAAAGATGATTTATAAAACACACAAAAAACAGTGCTTAAGATGTTAAATGTTCTGAATAAAAAAACAAAAAAAAACTCAAATCTGTGGAGTTAGTAAAAAGCAAATCACATTGAAACTTTAAATCAAAATTTTAATTCATAGCTGACAATCTGAATACATAAGAAATTTAACTCATCAGCTATCATTAACATACAAATTTAATAATATTTAAAAATCATCATTCAAGGTGCATAAAACTTGTGCACCTTGTTCAAGTGCAATATGAAGAATTATTCTAAAAGTATTTGATCATAATACAATGCAATAAAGAGTTTAAAAAAATTCATAGAATCTTCTTTCTATTATAGATTATTAATATGAAAACAAATTCAGTGCATTTTAAACAGGTTTTAAACAGTAATTTAAGTGAAATCAAGTTTTTTTTCAACTAATAAAATATCAAATCACAAGTTTCATAAGGTGGTTGAAAAAAAAGAATGAAGTTAGAATTAGACTAGATTAGACTTTTTTTAAAATTTAGGACATGTTGCTTTTGATCAGTATACTATATAATTTATATAAGAGACAAGCCTTTTTAAAGGCAACAAACTTAAAAAGTTGAAACCTTTATAGTTAATACACATAAGAGGTTGATTTATTATTAACTCGTTTTGAATATAGAACACAATAATTCTTACTATGAAAGTATTAAAATTCCAGTTAGCATTATCCAAATGGTTGAATCATATTTATAATTGTTGAAAACGAAAATTACTGACCCATTAAATAAGAAACCTATTTAAATGACAATGCAATTACAAAGAACAGGCACTGAAAATTTAAGCACTTTCAAACCTTCTACAGCTTGAAAAGGTCTTTCAACGATTCTCATCTGTCGCTCGGGAATGTATGCTTCTCCATTTTCACCACCAATATCTTTAGGGAGATAATATAAGGCATATTCTTCTTCTTCTTTAGATCGTGGATAATATAATGGCATCAAAAGTTCATAAATACCAACATCAACATCTTCAACAGCAAATACAATCAAATCAAATGCTGATCCATATTTTTCTAAAAATCTTCTAACAGTACCTACAAATACACAAGATTAATCAAATATGTGAAGGTCAAAAAATATTTATTATTTCACAATTTTAAATAAAATTCATGTGCTTATCGTAAAAACATTTCCTTAATATTACAGTGCTATAATGTTTGTTTTTAAACGGAACAGCCACAAAATTTACAGAGGATTGAGATCTAATTTGCACATAATCTAAAATGCATTCCTAAGTACATCACTAGTATATTAGGTGTTGTTGTTGTTGTTAATACACCAATTTGAAACTGACTTACAAATAAAAAAAACATTACAATTATTTTATTTTCAAAATATATTTATTATACTTAGGTTGAAATGCTAGTCTATAACATCTATAAGTTAATTTTTCTTATGACAAAATAATAAACTATTTCAATTAACTTTCAAAACAGAAACTAAGCAGCAAAAGTATTTTAATATTTTTAGTATCAGTCATGAATAATAATATTTATCCAACAAGCAATTAGCAATAGGCTCTTAAAATTATGAACATTTCTGATATGATATGAATGTAGATAGATGAACATATTTTAATTTATTAAAATGACTTATAAGGTTATCTATCTAATACTATAATACGAGGAATGGTTGCCAAGTCGAAAACCGCCTCAGAATTAATAAACTCCGGTAAACTTGGGAGTCTGGGGTTTTTGGCCACCAGGAATCGATTGGCGCCGGTTTTGAAGCGCTACGGTCGAGAAGTTCGGAGTTACAGATAGGATATTTTCAAACTTTATTAGTTCGCCATAATGGCTACTTAAATTTTCAAGCGGTAACATGCTGCCATCTATAGCCAATATGGCGAACTAATAAAGTTTTATGTTTATGCTATTATAGGTTTATAATATGTTTCTTATGTATGTATATATGTTTGGTTTTTCTAAATAAATTTGTCAAAAATATTGAACTTCAACACACTTCAATCTTTACCTTTACTTTACCTTTGTATAGAATAGTTCCCTTTCCAAACTCTAACTTTGTTTAGAATAGTTTACAATGGTGCACTTTAACCTGTTATCTTTTCACCAATGGTTTCACAAATTTTCTTATGGCATGTATTGTTTTGATAAATCACAATTGAAAATTTAAATCTTCGAGTTAGCTTCGATACCTTTTTCTCCGAGCGGAGCTCGGTCACCCGCTGGTTTTATGTAATTTCCTTCAATAATCAAGGTTGTTAATCCAATGTTGTACAGTGGAATGAAATAAATATGCAAATGAGAAATAATATTTATATTCAGGGATTGGCTAATGACTTTAATAACAAATCAGATGAATAAATAAATTAGAAAGAAAGGAAACATATGTAGAATTCATATAAAATCATTTTTACAATGCAAATGGGGAAAAAATATCAGTGCTTGAAATTTTTAAAAGCTGAAAAAGATTAGGTATAATACAAACGGCATCATTTTCACAATTTGACTTCAACTGAAATTGTGAAAATACACTAAAAAAAGGGGCAATTTAGATTGATTTCAGTTTAATCTAGAATAAAATTAATTGCAATTTCTTATAATGTTTTCAAATGAACAAAATGCTATGCTTCAAATATTACACAACAGTGAAAAGTTTAAAATTTGAAATACTTAAAAGTAGATGGTGTAAACAGCAACACAAGCAAATAAAAAGTATGAAGACTACATAAAAATTAGTTAAAATAGTGACAACACTTACGAAGTGCAATATGTGCTCCATCATGAGGTGGATAGTTTCTTCTTAATGAATTGATAACACACAATCCAACTTCTCCCAGATTATGCTCCCTAGAAATCATTATGTTTAGCCTATTAATTACTTTCAAATAGATATGATGTTTAAATGGATATCAACTCAAAATTACAGGAAAAAATTACTTCACGGAAATTGATATTTAAAAGCTTCCAACGGCTGAAAAAAAATTACTTACAACATATTAACAAATCACATCTGAATTATATAAAATGCATGCATTTCCAACAATTCTTAATAAATATGAGTAGTTCTGCAGATAAAAACTGATTTCAATAAAAATATATAATGTAATAAGCCCCCTTTTTTATACATCATTTCTTTAACTATGCATCCAAAGTGCAATTTGTGCACTGAGTGACTACATTTTAATTTTTAAATAAACTACATTTACAGGAATTTTAATTTGAAATATAATAATACATAAATATAAAGTATTTCCTTTTATTGAAACACTTCAAAAACAGCTTTCCAAAACATAAAAGATGCCATCTAATTACATAGAAAACCATGCATTTGAGGGATTCAGAATTACTAAAAAGACAAGGAAATAAAAACCTACTTCACAAGCTGCAAAACTTTAAAATAACAGGAAAAGAGGGCACTTTCAGCCGCAGTCTGGTATTTTATATTGAATTTTGGGCCAACAGTGTGTATTACATATCGAGCTGGTAAATTGTAACCTTTAGTCATTTTTGCTTCACCTGTCCGACATGCTGAAAAGATATACACAAAATAATGAGATAATTCCCTTTAGTGTTTTTAAAATGAATAAGACACTTTCAAATTTGAGCAAGTGAATAAACACAAAAAAAATTTAGCAAGCTGTGTTCTTGCTAATTCTAAAACAAGGTAAAATTATTCTTATGGTCAATTAAAAAATTATCATTGAAAAAAAATTAAGAGGGGAGGGATTATGTGGACTAAAAAAAGAATCATCACATACCTTTGACATTTAACACTAAATCTTCTTTAAGCAATGGCCCAGCTCTATTCAGTAACCGATCATTTAAAGGACTTCTGTCAGTTAAAGCTTCATTTGTAGAGTGGACAATTACTTGAATTCGTAATGAGCAGATATCTCCTGCCCTAAAAAACATTGACATTTATTTATACTGTTAAGAAAGAGCAAGAGATAAGTATAAATTGACAATATTAGACATTAAACTACATAGCTTTTATACGATGCATTATTTAAAACCCATGTTTGTTATTTATTGCCTGTTAACAAAATGCTAGTGATAATCTGTAAAACTACTTATCAGTAAATAACACATATTAAGGAGCAAAAATTTCAAAACACAATGCTATACATACAGCTTTCCACAGAAAAAATATATATTTGAAAAGGATAAACTTGATAATCTTTCATTTAATATGCATCTTTCACAATATTTATTCTAATGACATATCTTAAAAGAATAATTTCATTTTAAATGCATTTATAATTGCTTTAATCATACCACTTCTGAATCCATAACAAAATCTGCGCTACTAATTTGTTAATTAAGTAGGTGGGCATTGAATTTAAAAACACTTATTCTAAAAAATGCCTTGATAATTTAGCATATGACAAAGTAACTAAAAAATATTTGCCAACACATTAAGATCTCTTCATAAAATCAATGTATACTTTAAAATTATTTTTTACTTCAAAAAGTTAACTTTTCAGATTATAGAGTAAAATATTTTGAATATTTAATACATACCATAAAAATCAAATGATAGTATTATATGCAAAAACAATAAAATAAAAACATGAAGAATAACAAAAGTAAAATTAACAGAAATCAATTTTTCACTTAAAATATGTTCATAAGTTCTAGAAAGAAGCAATATTTTAATTAAATATAACACATTGTTAAATTGAACTTAATATAATTATATTGTTATAGTTATGTTTAAAACAGCTATTTATTTAAAATGTAACAATCAAATAAATGTTTCAACCTAATAATCTGAACTGAATCATAAAAATAGTTTACCATAAAGCTATTTTGCTGTTAATAGTCTGATCAAAAGGAAAAGGACTTGTTTCATGAACTTTTTCTTGATTTCCAAAATTACTAGCATCTGGTAAATCTCTTGGATTTATTTCACTCCATCTTTTTATAGAAGAAGCATCAACTATTTCTGAGGCTACACCCAATGGATCCATACTGGAAATTAAAAAAAAGATGCACACATAAAACTAAGTTTAAAATTTATAGATAAACTTTTCCAGATAAAAATAATATACTTGACATTTTAAAAGAAATATATTAACCTCTTAACTGTTGAGAAAATCTCAAGCAATTCATAATCAAGTACCACCTATTTATCAATGATACATCTATACTGTCATCCTAACAATCTCAATCTCCCCTTCCATTTTAAGACACAGCCATACACTAGGCAAACATTTGTTTGAAATTACTGTGTTCTAAAACAGCAGGCACAGCTATATGGTTACTAATAAATTACAGAAGAAATATTTTTTTCCCCTTCTTTTTACAAGGATATGGGCATGCACCATGGCAGTTAAGCAGCATGAAATGCTCCAGTAACAAAACAAAAATAAGTAAAAAATCCCTTACTACCTCTCAACAAACAACAATATATAAAACATTAGACTATACACTCTTAACCTTGCACAGGTCGCGCAGATTACAGTAAGACTTTAAGTGAGTTTGATGTTTAAAAAATAATTAAGAAGAAGTGCCTTGTTATGTTTAAAGTTGACTAAAGAATGTTGATTAATTATTTTGGAGTTTTATTTTGATTTTAAAATGGACTACAATTATAATCTGCGCTACCTTTTACGTGACTTTATAGAGTGCGACCGGTGCAGGGTTATAGGAAACTGATTCATAGCCTTATAGTTACATGTTTTATGTATTTGTACAGAAAATTTTAAATATGCATTTCTATATTCAAAATTTCCAAACTAAATTTCAAAATATCTACATAAAAACTACAAAGCACTTGAGCTGCTCTCGACAAACAAAACTACTGGTGTTGAAAAGATCAAAGCCATACAGGAGGATAGAGTATATGGTGGTGGTGAATGTTGCTAAGCCATAACTTTTAAGACAGTGAATAGCCAAGTGCATTAATATTTTTAAAGTTTTCTTATTGCATTAATTAGTTTACTGAACTTTGATAGGTTTAGCTAGAATTCTTTTCACCTAGGCAAGAATCTAGTATCAAATTTACTTGTTTTACCAAGATCAAAACTATAAAAAGTTGAATATTTTACCTTAATTATCTGAAGAAAATTGAATGCTTCAAGAATATGCAAATTAAAAAATATCACCCTTTAACCATGCAGTGCCATATGTTTAGATTACTAACAACTAAAATGACTTCATTCTAAAATTCAAAATAAAACTGAGAAAAATTCGAATTTTTATGCTTAAAACTGTTTATTATATATTATAAATGACAACAACCAACTATCCTAAACACAATGTAACTAAGTCCCTCAAATTAAAAATACAAAAAAATTAAATTTACCAAATATTGAAGATTTTTTTAAAAAAAATTAAAAACATTTGCACAAAAGATCTTTTATACCAAATTACTGCATAATATATACTTCAATTTATATATATATATATTTGACTATATATACTGCATAATATGTATATACGTGACTTAAATACATAATTAGTTAGTAGTATTAATAAAGCAAACTTTTCAGATGTCTTAAATAGATAAGTACGATTTTAATACCAAAATAATTATTTATAAAAAATATTTCCTAACATACATACATACATATTATATATATATAAATACAGTGACACAGATACATAAAAAAATATTTACTCCATCTTGAATAGTAAATTTGTCAGCAAAACTGGCAGCTTCAAAGATGAACAAAAGTTATGTTATTCTTTTTTTCGGGGGAAAAAAAAAAGACAGAATGGAGACAATTTTAATAATGTTTAAGATATATTCAACTTCATTAATACCAGATCATTTGTCTTTCTACTTCATGTTTATTTTAGGTTTAAAAATATAAATTATTAATTAATGTCTGCAGATAGAATATGTAATAACATACTTTTTTAAACAAAAACATAAAAAATAAGTAGATTGCCTTTTTTTTCCAAATTTTTTTATGTATTAATAGAAAAAAAAATGTTTTAGCTCAGCTAACTTTAAAACACACACAACAGATAATAGGTTAAAAAAACATTAGCCACAAATGACTGGCATCTGTGACAAAATATCAGTACATAAATCCTATTTAGAATAAAAACTACAATTATTTGAGAAATCAATTGTCTTTCAATAATTTATGCAGTTCCAGGAAACTTTGTAATATAGCATAAGAGAAAGTCATAATTTTCAAATTAGGAGAGCAATCAAATTTACATATTCTTTTGAAATTAGAAATTTGATTCTATTCTGCATGTCAGCCCAAATCTTTTAGCCTATATGATTTTTAAGAAGTTTATTATATTTGTTTATATGTCATTCTAAGCATATAGCTGATATTTTTTTAACACTGAGAAATGTTATAAAATGTAAAAATTTTAATTTTTTTCTAACAAATATAAGATTTTACAACTACCTTTCTAATTTTAGAAATCATTTTCAGTTTACCATAAATAAAAAAAAAAGATGGATTTTTTTTTCTTATTAATTCTTTTAATTTGTAATTGACTAGAAAAGTTTATATTTGTTACTATATATCGATTAAAGAAAATCTAAACTTTGAAACATGCCAATTCACAATATCGTATTTAAAAAATAATGATAATAATAAAAAAGCGATAATAATAAGCGATTAAAGTTAATAGTAAAGATCTACATACAAGACATATATATATATATATATATATATATAAAATCATTTTGAAAATCGGAGATGTCAATAGTTCCGAAATGAGCACACTTCAGAATAAAATTTTATAGGAATACGCAATTTCACACCTGTAACTAAGTTTAAAAACTGCATCAAGCAACATATGGGTAAAGACATTAAGCCAGGAAAGACAGAGCACGAATCCTATTTTATATAAAAGGTAAACGCCCCTTTTAATTCAGAGAAAGAAGCAATTCATATTAAAAATGGAAAAAATAGTTAAGGCATTAATTCTAATAATTAAAAATAGAGGATTACCTGAAAGAATTAGTAAATATATTTTTCTTTAAAAATAACTTTCAAAAACCTGTTTTTTGGCAAATTGAAAATAGAGAATCTATTTTCATATAAAAAATATTTCAGTACAGCAAAAGTTTTTCAAAAATAAACTTTTAACATGTATAAAACAAAACCAGTTTGTCGTAAACCTTTCAAGAAACAATCATGTTCAACAATTTCACATTATAATTTTAAAAAAGTTTACGATTACATATCGTAACAGTCTATAATCACATGATTGTTTAGAAAAAATAAGTTCTAATTTCAGTTCAGCTCTCAAATCTAATAGGTTCATTCACTGTGATGTTAGTGAAAAAATACCATGTGACTTCTCATTTTGTCTGTCAATCACAGATTTCAAGAAAATAGATAAAAATCAACTCCACACGAAGCTATTTCAAACATTATTGAGGAATTAAAATGCTACTATATCAGGAGATGAATTTGAAAAATTGGTACGTAACTTATCTTCCAAACAATATCCTAAAAGAAACGATAGCCCATTTGAATTTCTTGTTAGTTATTATTACACTAATCCTAAGACTGAGTTCATACTGAACTGTCATGAATCAATAAAGTGCTGTTCCTGAAGGAAATTAACGAGAAATAATTTTTTATCATTTTTATTTCTGAATAGTAAGAAAAGAGAGAAAGAAACTCAGAAAATGTTATGCCGTTTTCAGATCCTTCTTGCGAACTTAATCTCAAAATGTGATTTGGTGAGATTTTTTGTCAATATGCAGGTCAATATTTTGGCTGTTTAATTCCAATTTCACATGTCAGAATTTTTTACTAAGGGTTAGAAAATAAGTGGTGAAGAAATACAGTAAAAATCTTGGCATAAGTTTTGACCAAACATTAGGAGAAACTTTCGGCTTGAAACGAAATGTTTTTATTTATTTATTTTAGTCTTGTGGAAAAAGAAAAACAGAAAAGAACGCTCTAGAATATTACAAACTGAAAAGGTGTCAAAAGTGTTTGTGCTCAACACACACATACTCTTTACTACCTGAGGGGATTATAGCCTTTGTCGCTCCATATCCCATAATATTTACATTCAAGAATTTACTACCTGTAAAGATTACGGAGTGCTAATGGTCTTCAGATTGACATATTGTTGTGAGCAAGCGTTCTCTTGCACGAATATAATAAAGAGTAAATTTCAAGCCAACAACGTTTTAGAAGTCAACTAATAAATAAAAATCCAAAGTCGTGCTTGACACTTAAAACAACAGGCTATAAGCCAGATTTAATCAAACATTCAAAATGCATGCAGAGCCAATGTTCGCATGGATGTATTTATCTATATTTGTATTTTTATATGAATAAAGACTATTCCGTATTTAAAGTCATTGATTTTAAATAAAAAAATCGAATATATATAAGTAAATACTACAATATGAAATTGAAATATTTTTGAGGCTCTTTAAAAGCTGGAAAATTTTGTAAATTGCTGATTTTGGTTCTTTCGTTTCAAATAGGCTGCCGACCTCTGGGTTAGGTAGAGATACATAATCCAAAATTTTTTGAATAACATATCCTTTTGCTTATTTTTGAATATTTGATCCAAATATCTGTTATTTCAATCATATTATTAATTATATGTTATTAATTAATACTAAATTTAAAATTTATAAATTGCTATTAGAACTTAATTTATTATTTTAAGTAACGTTTGATTGAATTAATTTATCTACTTAAGCTAACTTTTTATTTTTAATTTTTAAAAATATTTATTTCATTTATTTGTTGAAGCAAAGTATTTCCTGAAAAGTTGAATTAAAATCGTAATTCCCTTAAAATCTTCACTTTAGTTCTATATTCCACCAACAGATGGCGCCTGCAGAGGAAAACATCAGAAAGTCATGTAAAGGCCTTATCACACGGTGAAATTTCATCAGCACTTTTCCGTTTCCACCCTCAAAAACCGGTCAAGCAAGTTTCATAATCGACAACTTTTTCTAACCAGCTAGAAAATGTCGTCGGAAATATTGTCCGCAAACGAAATTTAACCAATCAAGTGAAACTTTGAAGTGACGTCACTTTGGTTGTCGTTTGCTGGCTAAAAGTGCCCACGATATTTTGCTGTGTAATAAGGCCTAAACGGGCTCAATTCATTGTCATATGTCATGTTCCAAGCAAACTGCTTCAGTTCGATTCTCAACCGTTCTGCGAATATTAGAAGCTATGCTGATAACGTTGATGAGTGCACTAAAGTTGAATGTTACTCTAGCCCAGAAGTCGGTAGCCTATTGAACCGAAAGAGCCAAAATCAGCAATTTACAAAATTTTCCAGTTTTTAAAGAGCCTTAAAAATTTTTCAATTTCATATTATTGTATTTACTTATATATATTCGATTTTTGATTTAAAATCAATGACTTTAAATACTGAATAGTCGTTATTCATATAAAATTACAAATATAGATAGTTACATCCATGCGAACATTGGCATTGCATGCCTTTCGAAAGTTTGATTAAATCTGGCTTATAGCTTGTTCTTTTAAGTGTCAAGCACGACTCTAGATTTTTATTTATTAGTTGACTTTTAAATTTACTTTTTACTATTATCGTGCAAGAGAACGCTTGCTCACAGCAATATGTCAACCTGAAGATCATTAGCACTCAGTATTAGGGATGAATATTTTCAGAACAGTTTTTACGTAACCAATATCAAAATGTCACAAATACCAGTGATCAATACTTTTTAAAGAAGGGAGAGATTCAATTTCTTAACAAGATCTTACTGGTGATATTTCAATTACAGGTCTTGGACCACGATAGAAAGTTACAATCTATATCAGTGGTGGGGAAACTTTTTTTAAGACGGGCCATTTGTAATAACTAGACGATCGTAGCGGGCCGAAGAATAATGCTTAATCGTTAAAAAATTTATGTGTTCTATAAACATATACATATATTATTACATACTCTTATTATTTTAATAGCAAAAAAGCAAAAGGTAAGAAAATTATAAGCACAAAATATAAAATGAATTTAGTGTAGTTCTTGATGTGAAGTATTATCGCTTTATTTTCTCATAAAGCGATAATATGAGAAAATTACTCTTATTATTTTCTGGTGTCATTACTGGTTGATGGTGCATGAGAAAAATGAAATTGACACTGTTTTATCAAAATTTCATCATAGTCCGGTTCCATTTGCGAAGCAGAAATTCTTAAAACTGATAAAAGGTGCTTATCTGTAATTCTGTTTCTTAAAGAAGTTTTTCTAAGCTTCATTGTTGAAAAGATTTGTTCGCATATATAAGATGAGCCGAACATTGTCATTATCTTCATTGCATGAGTAATTAGATTTGGAAAATTATCTGGACTTAAATTTTTATAAAATTCTAGTAATGGTACTGTATGAAAAGTTTGTTTCAGGAGAGTATTACAGTTCAGTTCTATTAACTCAAGTTGAAATTTTGCATCAACTTCTTCGTAATTAACATTGAATGGGGTCGCAAAAATACTAAACTCTGGTTCCATTTTTCTAAAGTCCTGAAATCTCCTTTCGAATTCTGAAGGTAGTTTTCTCAAATTAATTTCGTATTTTTTAATCTTTTTGATATAGTGAATTTTAAAGATTGTATTCTTGGAAAATGAGAAAAATCAGATTTATAGATCTTATTAGCAAATAATAATAATTGTAATTTGGAACTCTTCAGGTATTGCCAAATATCGTGAAGAAACTGATTTTTCCCTTGCAATTTGAGATTAAGTTGATTCATGTGTACGAGGAGGTCTGTGAAAAAAGTGAAATCAGAAAGACACGTTTCGTTTTCTAAGACGTCAAATTGATTATAAATGTCCTTATCAAGAAGAAAATGGGTCGGATGGATTTGTCCAGAATACTATTGTGTTTTGAATATCGCCGCAGGTAGTTTTTATGCGGGTCGTCACATTACGAAGTAAGAATGCGTTCAAACATTCTCACGACGGCACTCTTAAACGGGCCGGATTAAACCTTTCCGCGGGCCGGACTTGGCCCTCACTGATCTATATGATCTGTCCAATGGAAGCTCTCACACAACAATCGTTCATAGGGAAAATCCCTTACACATCGATGCAATTCTTGGAACAGACCTCCCCACAAATAGATGTGGCGAGGCTGGCGACGGACTTATTAATCACATGCAGAGAGTTTCTTATTTTACAAAGAGTCATAGTTCTGAGCTCTTCCGATCTTATCGCAAGATCGGGCGCAGCTTGTCTCATTGTGCGAAAATAAGATTTCTTTCGCACTCAAGTCTTCGTAGAAAAATATTTATTTGATGTTTTTATTAAACAAGTTTCTGCAGATATTCAACACTCCTAATAAATTTCATTCATGATATTCTGAAATGACCATACTTATTATTTTTCCATGATTGAAACGACTTGATATTCGCATAATTAAATTTTCTGTGCCTCGTTAGCATGAGAATTCCGTTGCTTTGAATGATAGTCCAATGTTTTAAAAACAGATTTACGACTTATTTTCAAGCACTTTTTTAAAATTAACGGGATATTTGAAATAAATTACCAATAACAAATGATTGGCTTCATGGATTTTTAAAAACATCTTGGGTGATGTACAGAAATTCATCCCAATGTAAATATTTTTTTTTAATGTATGACAGGCAATCTAAATGTTGGCATCACGTATATATCAATACTTTTGTTTACATAACATCAATATTATAGTTGGCAAAGATAAAAAATGCTTCGTTTATTAAAATTTCATGGATTTCAAAATTTTACGGAAAGAAATTATAATGTTCGCATTAAAAAAATATTTGTTTATTTATTTTTACAATAAACTGATTTTCTTTGCAATATTTTTAATTTATTAAAGTTAAATAAATTACCAATTTAACATAAAACTCCTTCTGCCTTTCCCTCCTTCTACAAAGTGTTCTAGAATTAGATATAAAAAAATTGTAATTGTTGTACTCAAAAATACTATAAATTTGCAAAAAAAAAAAAAAAAAATAAAAAAAAAAAAAAAAATCAAGAAAAGACTAGTAATATTTACTGAATCTGAATCAATTTAAACTAAATATTTTTAAAAATCGAATCGAAATTTCTGAAAGTAAAGGAAGATAAATTGCTGGAAAAGCGTTGCAACCAGCTTTTAGATTGCCAGTCATGTGTATTCTAGATTGTATTATTTACACATTATTTTTATTCAAATCGTATTTTATTTTTCCTACTTAAACTATATTCAAAAACCATAAAACTAAATTAATTATAAAACAATTATTATCAAAACTAATATACAGTCAAATTAGCATTCTTATACATTAAAATAAATTCTGCATTTTTTAAAAATGTCTGTTGTAAATTTTTTAGCCATGTTTCATAGAAAACGTTAAAAAATAGATATCACATAAATACGATGTTTGTGTCTCGCAATACTATATACTTATATGAACTGAAAAAAAAATAACAGTAAAATTAATAAATTATTTCACTAATATAAGTATTATAATTTTAAAGACTTCAGTTTATAAGTCTCCTCTTATCTTTGTGTATTTTACCCTTTAACAAGGAAATACAATTGAAAGTAATCCCTATGAATCTAAGTGTATCTACATTATTAAAAAAAAAAATGTTTTTTGTAGAATTTTTTTCAGTAATAAATCAGTCAATAATTTAATTTAATTTAACTTGACTAAAAAAGAGTATCATCTGAAATATTCCTACCTTCCATATATCCGATTTAATCAGTGCAAATAAATAATTAATAAAAAATTAACAGAAAAAATGATTTTTTTTTTCATTTTTTTAACTACAAAAAGCTAAAAATCTTTTTTATGTCTTAAACACAAAATAAATGAATTCATTCTTGAGAGCTGTCATAAAAAGAACAAAATATCGAATTATTTATTTTTTACTGGTAAATGTTTAGTCTCATCGGCTGAACGTTTTCCAACTTCAAGCCTTCTGGGTTCCGACAGAATTAGTAGAAGAAGCGGCATTCAATGACTGTTAACTGATTACTGTCAAAAGAAAATAATTAGTCTTGGAATCCTACAGAGAACATCTGCTGAAAACCTGAAAATGTCTCAGACCAATGATACGTGTAATGACACTGTTTTTGCGATAAAATTTACACGTTTTATCACTTTCGGTTTCGCTTATAAGTTTAAATAGAGATGTACATTTTCAAGCACATGAATTATTTCTATTGCTACACACGGTTTGTAAAAAAATTTAAAACGAATTTGAAATGGGAAAAAAAAAAAAAATGAAAATTCTTTTATACAACAATGCCTGGAAAAAAATTCATTGGAAATTTGAATATTAATTAATAAAAATTTTAAAAGATTAAAAACAAAACAATGGCTTCGAAATTCTTTTACGATAAATTAGATTCACAAAAATACTAATTTAAATATGACAACCATTTTGTTCGCGCACATATGTATTGTGTGTAATTCTTAGCTTCCTTATATATACAAGCATATCCGTACTAAATTATTGTCTGCACGTAAGATTGTTTTGGAGAAAAATTGAAATTTCTTTTTAAATTAGATAAATTTCCTTTTTGGAGAATTGATGACTTCTTAAATGACATAGAAAAAAATATGAAAAGAAAAAAAAGAATGAAGATTTAAAATGTGAAAGCAGTAGAAAACTATTATTTCAAATAAAAATTCGTCTTGACACTTTCCCCTCTTTTTTTTTTTTTTTTTTTTTTTTTTTTTGAATTGTGTTAAATATGATACAACGAAACGTTTCAAAATGCCTGCTAATTAAAGTCGGCGTGTGGATGAAATATTTACAGATAACCATCACATGTTTTGAATTTGGGAGGGTCATCCTTTATTTTACCTTTCCCTTCACTGAGAGTTCACTCTGCCCTTCACCACCTTTTATGACTTGACTTCCGGGAAAAAACGCTATCTGAAAAAGTGGATCAATATCTCTCTATAGACAATTACTAAACACGTGTGGAGAATTGAATATGTTTTTCCAACACCACTCTTTCTGGTACTTGCAGTTTTATAATATTTTTGACTTCTTGAATCTTTAAGAGCTTCAGTTTTAAATAAAAGAAAATATAATCAGAATAATTTCATTTTATTGTTCACCAAACTTAAAATTGATAATTTTTTAAGAATGTCTTAAAAACCGCTGGCGGATATATTTGATTCACAAATGATGATTGTGATTATTGTAGACTTAAATTTAAATGTTCTTAAAATATAACTTAGATGACTTAATGTTAAAATTTTTTTTAAAAAATAAAGCTAAAATGCAAGATTTCTGGAGACTAATATTTAATGCAAAAAAGAAAGTTAATAAAGTAATCTTAAAAAATGTGTTTAAATGACAGTTGGATGGATGCTTATTAATAATAGTATTAAATTTGTTGCTTATTGTATGATGCCATTGCGTATATTCTAGAATTTTCGATTGAATGCTGCCTCAAATATTATCAAATGCATCATGCATTTAAATCAGACGAGAAAGATTACTTTAAGCAAATGTTTATACATTAAAACATTGAAATGTAGCTAGAAATTTAACCTGTAGAAAAACTGTGAAAAAAGTTCAAAGCTTTAAGTGCTTCTATTGTAAAGTTGCAGAATAGAGTAGTAGAATAAAGTTAGGAAAGAAAAAAAAATTGAAACATTTCAATACGGTAAAATTCCTATTTTAATGAAGAAGCAAACATACTATTCGTAGAGTTTTAATAAATATTATGAAGAAATGAGATTAGTAAAAATTAATAAAAAGGCAGAGCAAATAATTAAGATTTTAATTCATTAATGGTCATAAAATATTCTAACAATCCTATTTTTCGGTATTATGAAATTAAATCAGATCTATTTATTCTTAAAAATGCACGCACGCACGCACACACGCACGCACACACACGCGCGCACACACACACACACACACACACACACACACACACACACACGCAAGACAACTGATAGAAATATTTTAATAGATAAACAAAACATAGTATCACCCCATATAAAAATTATGCAAATATACATACATTTTTTGCTTGTTTATTTGTTTCAAGAATTACATCTTTATCCCTAATTTCGGGGAATAATTTTTAGAATTCAATGTAATAAAAATGCTTTAATTAGTTTAAATATTTTTTTTAAAAAAAATTCTCGATATCAGACACATTTAATTATTAACAGCCAGAACCGTATCAAAGCAAAAACTATATATATCTCTTAGCGGCTAAATAATCTGAGTATGACTTCTCTGAACTTCATCTCTATTCCACAAAATATTACATCAAAACATCATCAACATTATGTCAGACAGTATGCGAAGAAACGGGCATTTTTCACCCCCCTTCCTTCCCAGTTGTGGGGGGCCAGATGGAGAAAATTGGTTTCTTAAAAATATCGTTACCTTTTCTTCCTGACTAACAACTTCTCTTCTCCCCTCCCTTCTTTTCTCTTTTCTACCCTGTTTTCTTATGTTAGTAATATGTTGTTCTAATGTAAACTCAAATCTGAATTCGTTTTTCGAAAAATTGCCACATTTTAGAAAGACGAAACATATTTTCCATTAAAGATTTTAATTTTTCAAACTAAACCTTTTAATATTTTTCTATAATTAAATTTATTACTATATATCTTATTTTGAGAGTTTTATATAAGACACTCTATGTCACAAGTTGTCTTTTAATTAAAAGTATCATATAAAAACGAAGAAAAATGTTTAGAAATATTAACACTCTAAAATGATGTTAGATTTACACTTTTTCTGTAAAATTTATAAGCAATATTTAATGCAAATAAATAATTTTTTTTCAAACGCATTCTTAATTTTCAAAATCTGTGTCTCCTGTGATTGTTTTCCTTTATCTAGATAGTTAATTTAAAATATATTTTAAAGGGGTAAATTTTACATTTTAATGAGGAAACCTCATCAGTTTATGCTTTTTTTTTCTTTTATAGAGGTGGACATATCTCCATAATTCTTTGATAGACTTTTTAAAAAAGTAATTCAAGCTTTTGGTATAAATATATTTACACAAAGGCTTGAACATATAATTTAAAGGCATTCCTACATTTAATAACAGTGGGATCTTTCAATTTTTAGTTCAAAATTGAAAATTATTTTCGAGGGGAAATTGAAAGGAAAGGAAAAGGGGAAAAAAAAGGAAAATTTTCACTAAAATTTTGAAAATTTCAAACTGATGGAATCAATTTTTAGTGAGATATGAAGCGATGTTAACTTTATTTCGGCGACAGTAATTTTCATTACTTATTTTATATTTAAACGCATAAGTCATCTAAAGTTTGACATGAAATAAAGTAAAACGCCTTTGTAAAAATAATGTATTGTTTGCTTGTTTTTTTTTTAAATATATAGTTTTTTTTTTTTCCTTAAAGATTTTGCATAAATATCTTTCTATCTGTTTTGAATAATTTTTGGCAATAAAACTGAATTAATTTTGCAATGCTTCAACCCAAAATATGGTTTAAAACATTTAAATTTAATTGAAAATATCAGAATTAACAGATAGATTCATCCTTTTTTAAATTATGAGTGCAAAAAGTGTAAGTGTACGAATTGAATGTCCCAAATGAATGGTCCTGAAATGGTTTCATATTTGTCATATTTCTCAAGGCTATATAGAATATAAACCGAAATTAATGCTATTGGGAATCATAACAAGAATATATTTAGATCAACTAAGTAACCTTCAAATTTGGTTTTATTAAAGTTCAAACAAATTTTTGCTCTGATTCTTTATACAACTTTGTAATCATTTCCTAATTCAAAGAATCCTATTCAGAAGATGTTAAAATACCTATATTAAAATAATTCCCTTAAATCTACAACGATTTGTTTGATTTATATTTAGTTCAAAAATCTGCAGCTTATTTGTGAGCATCACGTACAAAACACAACACACAAAAATTCGAAGTTAAATTTTTAAAAGTGGGGAAAATTTAATGCATTTTAATGAATAATTAATCTAATGCAAATTTAATGTTTATCCTTTTGTTTCAATTGCCAAGCCGGTATTCATTCTACTACTATCATTCATTTTTTTTATGTATAATTTTTCATTTTCTTGAAAATCAATGACTAAAGTATGAGAATTTTTTTTTTCCCCAATTTTTTTTTCACAATTTTTTGAAACTGTTACTATGACACCACTTCAAATTGTAGAAATTTGAATTTAGTGTCGACTGTTCTTTTCCCCTCTTTTCTAGGATTCCTAATGATTCCTAAAATAAAAAGTATTTATAACTATTTTTCAATACCTTTGGTTTTTATTCCCAGCACAGTCGAATGTTGAAAAAATAATGCAAATATTTGTTTTTAACTTTTATCAGATATTTTCATCTATATAATTTTCACTTAGATGGAATTTTAAAAATTTAGCTGATACGAAAAAAAATAGAAAATACTTTTTTGAAATTTTCATATATTTCAAATTTTTATCATTGTCTCGTTAATTTATCATTACATTTTATAGCTCAGTTTATAAAAATTTATAAAATAGATTAATTTTAAAGGACTATTATATACTTTACCTCTAAGTTTAATAGTATTTTTATTTAAATTCGAAAATTTAATACAATCTTTATCTTGTAACATTCACGGTAAAACTCAGAGACCAGTTTTATACAAATTGATCAACAGTTTAAAAGAATAAAATGGCTGTTATGTATTTTTTCCGAGGGAAAAGTATAATCCAATTGGATTAGTTAAGTTTCAAAAAGAATTTAATTTCTAATTTGTTAAGAAAAAAAACTTTAAAAAAATATTGTTTAATATGATTAATGCTACTAAAATTTTTTGTAATGCTAATATTTAAAGAAACTCCAATTTTTTTAATCGTATACATTTTAGGCTGCCATTTTGAAAATAATATATTTTTACAAGCAGTTTTTGTTTTATGTTTAATATCTTAACCCGATTTCCTCACGGTTCTTTTCTTGAAATCATACCTGTAATTAAATGGCAAAATTCAATCCATTTTATTAAATGACTTCAAATTTACTTTGAAAGAATTTCATCTTCACGTATTTAGTATGAATAACAAGCACATGTTCACTCTGCGACTACCATGATTCTCCGTTTCATTTAAGAAAGACATCAATCAACGTTCTTTTATCTGAGAAAACTGTCCACGTGCGTGAACCATGTGTTCTGCATCCATCTCCTCATCCCTACCCGGTAAATTATTCAATGCTACATCATACAAGGGAAGAATATTGATAGTATAAAGAAAGTAAGACATTTTTTGCGAGGATATCCTCACAAATGACACTTTGCTATCAAATGCTCTACTGTAGATGTATTTCTACAAATTTTCAACATGACTTTCATTGAACACTAGTTTGTTCCAAACCAATTTGCATGTTAGAAAAAAGTGGAAAATTATGTTCTATCCTAAGAATATCCCGAATATAATAATTCATGAATGATGCTACATGTAAAATTATTTGATTTTGATGAAATTTCTGCTTTTAATTATATTAACCAATATGACATTAAATCACTAAAGCTAAATTAATTTTATTTTTTTAATTTTAATGAAACAGCGTGAAATTTCATTATGCTCTACATTTCATGTACTACGTTCGGATTCTAACTCGTCCAACATTTCGCATTGGAATGAGAATTTATTTTAAATAAATTTCATATTTAATTATTTCAGCCATCACATTTTAAAAATAACTTCGAAAATTATTTTGCAAATGCAATTGATTTAATATTTTCTATTAAAACCTTTTACATGTTTTTCGGTTCGATTTATACCATTATGAGGAAAAAATAAAAAGAAAGAAAATGGGAAATCTTCAATGCGTCAAAATTTCAATTAATTATATTTAAATAAAAATTCCAATTTTGCATTTTTTCTTATTGAACATTTACTGTGAAAATAGAAGTACAAATCAAATTTGGCAGCATTAGGTTCAATTGTTTTATTTCACCTATTTTTGAGTCTTGTAATTCAAGGAAAATACGGCAAATTAATTGCATTAAAATATTTATATCAAAAATTCTAAACAAAATTTTCATCTACTAACTCTTCTAACTTTTTATAATACGTGAAAAAAAGATCAAATTAAGGCGAAAATTAATTAAGCGATGTATTATAAGCAATAGAAGTACATTATGCAAATCCACGCACCATTTTACTTGCTTTATTTCATTAAAAAGTTCATAAATAACCATTTTTTCAATAGGAATTACAAATAGTCTGTCATAGATTATATGCAATTATTTGTGGACTGTAGTTTCCTTAAAATCAGATTCATTTAAATTGTTTTAAATTTTTTTCCTAAGTAGTTTAAAGTGAATTGTTGCACCACAGGTATTACTAAAAAACAGAAAAAACTTGAATGTTGTTCTGTAAAAATACATAAGAATAATTTCTATATATCTTCATAAAATATTCTCATTGAGCATTTATTATTTGTTCTTCATAAAATATTATAGCCCTACCAAGAAAAAAATGATAGTTTTAAAATTTTAAAGGAAATAAATTTTTTCTCAAATTTAGTTTTGAAGCGGATTGATATTTTAATTCATTTTAAATATAAAATAAAACGCAATTTCTTAATTAATGAACCAGGAAATTTCTTTAAATATTTTAAAATAAAAAAGTAAATCTTGCAATATTTATGTCAAAATTTAAATATGGCAAAATCTTCTTTAGATAGCAACGAAATTTCTTTCGAAGTATTTATGTTATGGATAAACTTTGATGGTAAGTAGGATTTTTTAATACAAAAAAGGGGAGGGGGAGACAAGTAAAATAGTTGTTATTACTTTGATGCCAATCGATATATTTCACGAATCTTTATTCACAATTTTTATAAGATATTCACAAACGTTTTCTTTTACTTTTGAAAACAAGTATTTATGAAATTTTGCATCCATAATAATATTTTAAGAAAGATTTTCTGTTTTTTCGAAAGCGATATTTCCCATTTAAATAGTTTATAAGATAAGGAATTCATTAATCAGCGCAAATTAACTCCGGATTATCAGCTTTCTTATTCATGGTCACTGCTGGCGCCATCCATTGGTGAAATATAGAAACTCTAGTATACATTTTAAAGAAGTGACATATATTTTTAATTCAACTTACTTAGAAAATGGTTTACTTCAATAAATAAATTAAGTAAATAGTTATAAAAAAATCAACTTAAAAAAGTAAGCTGAAATAGATAAATTAATTTAATACCATCATGACTTAAATTAATAAATGAAATATTAATTACAATTAACAAATTTAATATTTAACTCTAATAATTTTTAATTAATAATATAATTGAAATAGCAGATATTTGGAACAAATATTTAAAAATAACAATAGCAAAATTTTTTGTTATTCAAAAATTCTTGGATTATGCATCTCTGCACATGAAGTGTTTGTAAGAGTGAAGTAATTGCTTATTTTGTGGTATCAGTGAATTCTTGATTTCAGTGCCTTCTTGCCTGACAGTATGAGTATCCGACAGAGATAATTTTTAAATGCCCGTGAAATGACCTTCTATTAGCATTCATTTTGCCGGCGCTATCTGTTTGCAGAATATAGAACTGAAGTAAAAATTTTAAAGAAATGATATTTTTTAATTTCAATTTTTTTCAGAAAATACTTTAATCCAATAAATGAATTAATGAAATGGTTGTGAGAAAAAATCAAACTTAAATTTTTAGCTGAAATAGATAAAATGTCAACCCCACATTACTTAAATTAACAAATAAAATATTAATTATAATTAAAACATATTATTACTTCTAATTAGTAATTTTTAATTAAAATAACAGTTATTTGGAACAAATATTTAAAAATAACAATAGCAAAAATTTTTGTTATTAAAAAAATCTTGCATATGCATCTCTACTCTTATATTCTTCGCTCATGACAGCTTTTGATGTTAAAATAACTGAAGTGAGAAGAAAAATCCGCTTTATGCGCTGTGGCAAGCTATTTACCTTCAACATTTGATTCAAACAAGAAAATTATGTCAAGTCAGTCTTTCTAGTAATAAATAAGTGGTTTAAATCGAACGATTTTTTGGCTCCAATTGTATTAAATTTCTAGCTTTTAAAAATTATTTAGAACTTTTTTTTAATACTGACCATATTGTTTACATTATGCCTGCATTTGCAATCTTTTATATCTTTATGGCACGCTGAATTATTTTAAACGTTCTATTCAAAAGTAAGGTTATATTCTAGGAAGTTATCTTTTTAAAACTGATTTTGTTTCATTTAAAGTGTAAACATGTTAGCGAAACTAACACTCAATGGTAGTTGCGTGAAATTGAAATCTAATTGTAATGATACTACTGTTACAATGCATTTGCATTACGATTTCGAAAGCCGCTTTGAATTGTAAGCTTTGTTTTATTAAACTACAAGATGGGTATAACAAGTGTTGTTAATACATTTCTCTTAAACATCTAGAAATCAAAAGTAAGGTAATGATGATTCTTTGAATGTTAATTTTGAAAATATTTGTATAAATTTATTATTTCCAGTTTTTTTTTTTTTTCTTTTTTTGTCTCAAACGTGTTAATGATTTTTTTTCTTTCTCTTCTTTTGAAAATGGGAGAATCCAGTTAAAGTCTTCTTTTCCTCTAAAACTTTTGTGAATGTGTATATCAGCGGAGTGGTTTTTTAAAAACTTAAAAGCTAGTTTTTGTTATTAATTTATCAAAGAAAAGGCAAAATTTCATTGAGCATCTTGAGTTGACAATCCTAAATCTAAGAAATGTAATGATTAAAGTAAGCATGTTATTTTTATTCCAAAGGAATGCCAAAACTAAAAAAAGATATTTTCTGTACATAGATTTATAATTAATAAAAAAAAATATTTGATCAGTTGTCACATACATCTTCCTTGTACTTATAATAGTTGTGACTAAAATTTGATACACCATTATTTCATAATTTGAATTTCTGTAGGGTTAAGAATTTTTTTTGAGTTTCATTTTTATTAATACAGATCAATTAAGAAGCATCCATTTTGCTGAAATCAACTACTAATACCGTATGTTTCGATGAGTATTGTTTGTTTACTGACATTGTCTGATGTTATACCTGATAATTTTATTTATTATGTTTTTTGGTTTGTAAAAAAAATTATTGAATTAATAGTTATAAAACCTTTATTCAAAATTTTCATATTTTACTTCATTAAATTTTTTTATTTAATTAAAATTTGACAAAATTTAAAAGATATCTATTCAACCGTTTGGATTTTTTTTTAATGTGCAAACTATTGTAGCATTTTAAGTATGCTTAAAAAGGTAAGAATTCTACTATATAGGGTGGCTTGATGATAGTTACAAAAAATTTACAAATTCAGATTTTGAAAAATCTTAAAAACTTGAATTGAATTTCGAAGAGATTTAAGTGTTTGCATTGAAAAAGAATACAGTTTTTATAAAATATCCAGAATATTATTAATTGTAAAAGAATTAGTCAGTGGTAAGATTTCATTAAGTCTCTAGTAGTGTAGACAAATGTCCTTTTAATGATAGATTTTAGCTATGTAAAATTATTTCAGTTATTGGTGTCACTATTGAAGACTTCTTTGTGTTTGACATTTTTACATGACTATAATCAGAGACTAATCTTTTTGATAGCATGAAAAGACAAAGGATTTCTCTTCCTGGGTATAAAAGAACATTTTTGAAAGAACCCTATTGTCCTGAAGAATGCAAAAAGAAAAATATCGAAACTAATTTTGCATTCTGTAGAAGAGCTTCGAACCAAGACATCTCCAACTCAAATTTAGAACAAAACACTAATTTCAGGTAGAAGCTATTGATTTTTAACAAAATGCACTACTAATTTCTTTTTATTTCTGCTTTCATTATCATTACCTGTAATATTTTGGTTGAAGCGGAAAGTAGTGAGTTTCTCGAATATATGGCAGTCCAACGGGACGCTCTTCTAGTAACCGTTTTGCTGTTTTGTTTACTACTTTTGTTGTACACAAACGAAACTATTTAATAAAAAATGTTAAGTTAAAAAAATAATAAAAAAACAATTAAAGATTTTAATTTTGTTCTTTATTATAATGAAAAGTTTTTTTACAACTAATAAAACAATGCAATTTTGTTTTTTATGCAAATACGGACAGAAAATATTAATTCTTTTGCAATTTTTATTTGTCAGTTTGCTCTTTTAAAAATAGTCTGAATTATCAATTTACGAATTCGTCTGCATTCTTGCACTAAAAGACAACTGCAATGGAATTATTCGTAGCTTTCGTAATTCTTCTAACAGTTGATAATTTGCCTTTTTGATAACCCTTTGATAATTTGATAACCCTTGATAATTTGCTATGTTGGCAATTGTGCAAGAATGGATGTCGGGTAAATAAAATGGAATGCAGTATTTCGAACCTGCAGAATGGATGAAGGGTGAATGAAATATGTATATATAAATTTTTTATTTGATGACGTTAGGAAAGGATGCTCGTTTGTTTATCCTGAACCTGTTATTCACAGAATCCTTGTGTTTATTGTGCTAGCGAAGCAGCGAGGTTCCCGTTCCCGAAAGCCAGCGAAGTCGTGGGATGATTTTTTTTAAGTTAAAAAATTCTGCCCAGTGCCTTCTTCAGATACCGTAAGGCATCATGTGCTCTAAATATTGCTCTTCACACAACAAACCACGCAGCCGGTTTGAAAAGCTTGTTCAAAATAAATTGTTAGTATAAGCAGCGATAGTGATCCAAAGATTAAAAAAAAATTATAAAATTATCAGATGCAGATTAAATAAATCTCCGATTAAAACAAAAATTACAATACTTAGCAGCAAATATCATAATTTTTAAACAGAAGTGGTAACCATAACCAAGAATGCCAAGACTTGGCATTCTTGGCGCAGCAAGGGGCATACTATTCTTCACTTTTACCAATATTTTTCCTGTCACTTGCATCATTTATAACATATGTTCATTTTATATAATAAATTCCATAAAACAATATAAATAGTCAACAATATTGAACAGTATACTTATTTTAATACAAATTCTTGGGAATGGTTTAAAGTATTAAATCTACCAAATGAAGCAATCAAGCTTCTCTTGTTCAGTATTTAAATGTACTAGCTGTCTTAGAGCTGAATCCACTACACTGTGGGAGGTTGAGTTATTCCATTAATACTGATTATGTAATAGAAAGCTAACTTCTGATAAGTCAAAATCTAGTACTGTGTTATTATCTAGTAATTTTAAAAGAAGATTATGACTGCTAAGCAGTTTTCTAGTAAAAATTGAGAAGTATCACTAAAGCTGTATGCACCTGGCAGGGAGTAAATTCGCAAGTTATTTAAACCTTGATTTTAAGTAAATTCTTACTTCAAAGTAATTATTTTTTTCAAACATGGTTTTCACCACCTATATTTTACCCAACTCTTCCTGTCCCTACTGACTTTGAAGAAGACTTTATTGGTTCAAATATCATGCATGGTTAAATGACTCCAAGAAAAATATTATCATCTCTAGAGTTTTAGAAAAGAATTTACAGACATAGCGTTTTGACTCCGCTGTGAAAAAAAGGAAGAGCCTACCCAACTCTGAAATTAAAAATACAGTGAAGTAACTGTTACATTATATATAATCTTTGCTGTAGATTGGTAAGTTTCTTTATTTGAAATGCATATAATCGAATAGACACAGATGAGATAAAAATCTTTGATGCTCTTTATTTATATTTTTTTTTAAATTGAAGCTTTAAAAAAGAGAAAATAAAAAAATGATGTCACAGAGATTTCTTTCGATCTCCGCTTCCTTCTAAATCGAACGTACTTATCAATAAAATCGTGGACCTTGAGCAAGGCTGAACTCCCATATATGAGAGTTTTATATTTCAGAATACAGTAAAGAAAATCAAGTATGCGTTGTGAATGACTATTTTTTCAACCGATTAAAATCAAAATTTAACAAAAAACTGCAGTTTTAATACCAAGATAAAATAACAAAATATATATATCTAAGTCATTATGATGTTACTATCACGTTTAAATACATGTAGAAGTACAAACCAACAGATGGTAAATCTCTGAAAGATTTAATTCAAAATTCGTTAAGTATCTCCTCTCTAGATGCTAGATCTGTTAACCAAATTTTATTCGTTAAGTTATTTACATTTTGTATATGTCTACTTGCACGGACCTAGGCAGACTGGAAGACCTTAAGTCGATGCATTTCGTTCACATTTGATAGAAATCTATAAATTTAGTGTAAAACAAACCAAATTTCATCTGTTTCTCTCAGGCGTTTTTAAGCTGTCGTATTACAGATATATAAAGAGACATAATTCTCAAAATGTGCTTCACGAACTCAGTCTGAAATATTTCCACTTGTCAAATTTTTTTGACGATGACAGTATTTTCTCTTTGTATACTTCATTTTAACAGTAAGTAAAAATGGTTTTGAGTTCATAAATCGCTAAATAATTTATGAATTTTAGCACTTTTATTATAAGCAGAGGATTATTAATGGAAAATTTTATATGCTTTATGAACTACATTGAAGTAAACATTGCCAACTTTCTATAACTCGAAGACTGAGTGGCATATTTGATTATATTTACTAGCAAATTTCCTGATAAAGAAAAGAAAAAGATAAATAAATATCTTCGAGAGAAAAGAATAGAAAAACTAATGCCAAAGAAATTTTAAAAAACGAAATTAAATTTTTGAGAGCAGTCCAAAAACAGATATTGAATAGCAATAAAATTACACTTTTGATAAAGTAATAAAAGAAATTTAAAAAAAGGAGAGCAAAATTATTTAAACATGTAAATAGATATTATATAGAATAGACTTCAGAATACGATTTTTCTTGCTTGTAATTGGGCGAACTTGCCTATAATTTTTTTTATGACAACAGTTTTCAACAAATAAGCAATATAGTTCACTCAAACTATTACACAAATAGTTCTTTGACAGTTTTAAAACAGTAAACGATATCTCTCAAATTGCATTTCAAGTTTAGCATCGCTTTCCGCTAAATTTAAATGTGGAGAAAACTAAATAAAAACAATTAAAGATTTTTTTTTACTTAAGTATTTAACTATCATTTGTAACATAGCAATTAGAATATTTCAACAAATTTTGAAAAAAAAATTGTTGCGATATTTATCTAATTTAAGTGATCTGGCATTATTGAAATAGACGTATCCAGCTTGAGCGACGAGGATACTTTTGGAAAAAGAGACTGAATCTTCTTAATACTGACAGCTCAGTTTCTAGCAGAACAACAACAGAAAAGCACTATAGTACCAGAATTCAATGATTATTGTAAATAATTACCACTCAAAATTAATTCCTTTCATTGATTAAACAAAAGAGTGTTCGAATTTCTTTTTATTCTAATAGTTCAAAATAATTCTAATAGCATTTAATATATTATTGACCACTATACTTCTTTCTTCTGACAAACCCAAATATTTTTACCAGTTTATTTGTTGTCCAATTAGGCAGTTGCTGGTATTGCATTGTGATTAGGTTTTATAATTCTTCTTCTCTTTCTATAGATACTGGTAAAATATACAGGCATTTTCAAAGGGTTGTTTTTTGAACAATTTTCTGATGTCAAGTAGTAGACTACTCTTGAACTATCTTTGTAGAAATCGCGATATGCAGCAAGGACGATTTTAGTTTCTTGCCTCAAGCTTCATTTAAACAGAACTCTTACGAGAAAGACTAAGAAATGGTTGCTTTTTGCTTACCGCATCGTATACATTCTTTCTCGTGCCGTTGTTTTAAAACCATGTGATATGAATTTCAATTTATAATTAACAGTATTGAATACTTAATTAACTACTTATTCTATAGTTTTATTAATTTGATCATTCTATATATAGAATTTTTTTTCCAAAATGAATTTGATGCATTTACATTTGGAGAAAAAATTTATTCTAAAAAATAATTTAAAGACTATTTACGTTATAAGAATTCTCTAAATAAATATAAATTCAATATTTGAAAATATGCTACAAAAATTGTATGTTTTAAAATTTGTTTAAAACCCTTAACAATGTCTTTGTTTGGATAGGACAGCTTTCGCTTACAAATATCAAGTAAAGACCAAAACTTGTTATTTCCAATATAAATTTTTCTGGATGAGATATTAATTCTATATACCACATCGCAAATAAAAATTCGATTTATGAAGAACGCATCAAGAAAGGAAAAGAAGCATGGCTATGAAATCTTCTCTCATTAAGTTCATGTTATTTTGAATGCAATTTCAAATTATAATTGGTTCTTGGCTTTTGCGTTTTAATTATCTATACTTATAATAAAGCTCAATGTGTGTGTGTGTGTGTGTGTGCGCGTGCGTGTGTGTGTGTGTGTGCGCGTGTGTGTGTGCGTGTGCGTGTGTGTGTGTGTATGTGTGTTGGCTCTCTACAGGCCAGATCGTTGGACCTCCAACTACCAAATTTGGTACATGTATACCTTGGAGGTTGGGAATGTGCACTTCGGAGCCCTTTTTTCGAATTTTTAATTAATATTTCAATTAATTAAAATTTAAGCGAAATTTCGACGTTTTTACGCTATAACTTCTGAAAATATTATCGGACAAACATAATTTTTATATCAATTTAAAGATAAAATAATTAGCTTTCTAACGATATCAGTTTTTTTAATATATAACGTAAGCTTCTATTTTTAAAGAATTTTTAAAGAAATATTTTAACCATGTTTTTAGCACGTGACTAGATAAAATAAAAGAATGCCGGAAGTTCGAATAAAAAAACAAAAAAAAAAAACTATCATCGCAAAAAAAATCTAAAGGAATGCAATTTTTAGCACGTGACTGGATAAAACAAAAGAAATATAAAATGTGATATTTTCTGAAAAAATAAATGCAAAGCAAAGGATTCTATGATAATTCAATAAATCTTCTTTACGGTAAACCTGATCGAATTTAGACAGGATATGCATTGGAATCCCGACTTATCGGCATAATTCTATTATCGTTTGCAATATCTGTATCATTAATTCAATATTTTTTTTTCATTATAAAATGTGATAGTTTCTAAAAAACTAAATGCAAAGCTAAGGTTTCTATAAAATCTGCACGAGCACGTCAAAGGGAAAAAATTAGGTTTTATCACCGTGTTGCCATCATTTTGACGGAAGTTTAAATTTTAAAAAAACTCTCATCGCAAATTAAATCTGAAGAAATGCAACTTTTAGCACGTGACTAGATAAAATAAAATAAATATAAAATGTGATATTTTCTTTAAAGAATGCAAGGCAAAGGATTCTATGATCGTTTGCAATATTTAAATCATTAATTCAATAAACTATCTTTATTTATACAGGATTAAAATTATTCAGGATATGCATTCAAACTCCGGTCCAATGGCCAATTTGTAAAATATTATTAATAGGCATATATATTGTTTAATACTATTAATTTGATCTAAATGAAGTAAATAATTACATTTTATGTAACTTGAGTCAAACAATGCATTAAGAATAATGAGTTTTAGATTTCTTCATACTTTGCTCTGTGAGCCATATTTTACAAAATATTTGTATTAATTTTTTAAATAAAAGTTGCTACATCAATCAATCTTCTAAATCATTCATTAAAACTGACTGATTTATAAAATTAAAGAATATTATTAGAAAAACGCGTTCTTTCAGAACTTTTAGTTCATCATCTTAAAGAAAATATTAATTTCAGACCAATCAATGCCCGGAGTTACTTCAAGGCTAAGGAATATGTGATTTAATTGAAAATTTTAGAACCCATTACTCATGGCGAACCAGCTGGTCGCCAAAGGCGGCTAGTGTTCCATAAAAATATAGTATCTGCTACCACAAAATTATGGTTATCTTCCAAATATAGACGCAATAGAATCAGATTGTCATTTTCTTTTTAAAATTTAATTTTCCTAGTAAAATTTTTGAAGAAATAATTCAAGCTTTTTAAAATTAATAAAAAAATGCATTTTAAAAACTGTAAATATTCAAATTAACAAAATGTTTCTGTAATGTGGTATTTATTTAGTTTGAACTGAAATTGCATACCTGTTTTTCTGTTTAATATCCATTGAATAAACACCCCCCCCCCTAAAAAAACTGCCGTTAAAAATAATATGAACTGAAATGACATAAAACATATTTTATAGCTGTTTTAAAAAGTAATTTTAACAGTTAATCATTAATAGATATAATATTCAAGAAATTGTTCCCTTAAACACAATTGAATTTTCTTTACTAAATACAATTGAAAATTTTGAAGACTCATATACTAATTTTAAAAAATTGTGTTAATTTTAAGTAATAGAATAATTTGTCTTTAAATTGAGTATCAATTGTATTAATCGAAAATTGTTGAATGAAATTGTCTTTTTATGCAACTATTTAAGAAATTAAAAAGACAGAATACAGAACCATCCTTAACATTCACGTGAATACTTAAAACAATAATATTAGCAATATTTTCTAAAATATAAAATACTCGGAATTTTATGCATGTTTTAATAAAAATTGGTAAACAATTTCACTGAACAAAGACATTTACATAGAAAAATGTATAAAGCAAAGATGTTTTTCATAGAAAGCTAAAGAAAATTACAGCAAACAATCTATTCTTAAAATGATAATGTTAAATTTGAATTATTTATATAAACAAAATGCGCTTGTCTATTCGCTGCAATGAATAGTCTTGTTCTAACGCAATTTTAGGCTTAATTGTGAAGCTGCAATCAGAAAATACTGCTAATAAAAAGAAACAAAGCGTATTAAGCACTTACGTGAATTTCAGGGATGGTACTTACTCTATTCTATATAATTTATTGTTAAGCTAGAAATATTTGTACAAATTTTAAACGGATAATATCTTAAGAATGCAAAACATACGAGAGGTCACGCTGATCTGCTACAGGAAACTGATTAACCACAGTAGATCGCTTTTATCTCAAATGATAATGGTGGATAAGGTCAATGATCCAAGTCCATAAAACAATTTTATTGCTTTCTCGGAGGTCTCGACTGACCGCATCTGCTTTTTCCTTTGGGTGCAAAAAATTTATATCTTCAAAGTGGACATGTTTTCCCAATGTTGGGCAGTTTAGTGAAGTGAATGATAAAAAATTTGACTCGCTGAGATTCCGAGAGGTCGTTAAAATAAATTTACTCTGCTTTTCCTCGAGAGCTACTCATCGCTCACACTCACGTTAACGTTTACTTTTCTTGACCATCAATTAAAACAAGAAATCTTTTCTGCATAATTTTCAAGACAACGGAAATGCCCTGCCATCTAGGATTAAGAAGAGGAACTAATCTCGAGATCCTCCATCCTGAATTTACACTTTTCAAATTCACTCAAAAATAAAATAAAAAGATTTTACACTTACTTATGAAGTTGCTTATCACAGAACAAAACAATTTTATATTTTCTTTACAAACTGACTGTACCCCAAATTAGAAAATACAAATTATGTGCAAGCACTCTGAAAAAATATACATGAACAAATATTTACATGTATACAGAAAAATAATCCAAAAAAGGATAGTTTAATTGAGTCAATAAGACAGTCTGTTGAGTTCAAGGATCCCCGACCACTTCAGGTTCGAATAATCTGTGGTTATGGTTACCTTATTTTCATACGATTACTTAAAAGCAATTAAATGTGTCATTTATGAATATTTCTTCAAGACAATAATTTTTTTCAAAAACTACTAATTTCACGAGAAATTCGTTGGATATCTGCGTGATCATTAAAATAAATGTGTTTTTCTTCTCTTCGAGAGTTACTCATTGCCCACACTCACGTTAACGTCTACTTTTCTTGACTTGAAGCAAAACTAGAAATCTATTCGGGATAACTTTCAAGATAATCCGTGAGATCTATAACAGATCATGTATTAGGGCAGGCAACTTTGCTCAGATAACACTAATTTTTTTCAAGAAGCATATAAGGATTCAATTTCAAATCATATTATAGCTATTTAGAACTCGTAGACGTGACCCCTCTTTCAATCGGAAGACTCAACACGAATTCTCAAAGGCTCTTTCCAGGGGATAAATATTACTCATACCAGTCTCGTTGAATATTCTGGTTTTAAATCATCATGGAATCTGCTATCATAGATTTTGAAGGGTTATTCATCTCCCTTTCTCGCTTTATCATAAAAGCGTTTTGTGCCGTAAATGATGACACTTTTTGAAGAAGATGGATGTTAAAATCACCTTACAATTTTGAAAATTTGAACCTCCAGAAACACCAAACTTATTCTTGGATTACGAAACACTTGCATAGCATGGCATGGAATGATGCGAATCGCAATCTGAAATTTTACGTTGCGTACATCAACAATATATAAAAAAAAAACTTTTCCATATATTTTTGTAAAAAGTTTAGAAAAACAGTTTCCAGAATTTTTGACTAGACAAGATATTTTAAACTTAGATGATTTTAAATGTAAAAAACAAACAAACAAAGAATTTATTCTCATTTAGTATATAATGTTCCTTCATGCATGGAAAAAATTTTGAACGTCGTGATACTTATAAAGCAACGATAACTGCAATATACTTAAAAGCTATATAAAATCACCCAGCATGAAAGCCATATTAATTGGATTTCAGAATGGCAATATGCTCACAACAACAATTGGAATTTCTAAGACTGAATTCTAAAAACAATAGACAAGACTCTATTTTGAAAAGGTGTACAAATGTTGCCATTAAATCACTGTATCTCTTACAAAAAACTAGAAAAAATGATTAATTTTTTTTATAAAAATAACTTAAGGAAACTTTTGGACAAAAAGATACCCTTTTTATAAGAAGAGAATACTATTTATTCGGTGCAGAGAAGGACATGCGTCAATTTTGTTGCCTGCTGCGATTTCCATAACAACTTCCCTTATTAATAGTGTCCTTTAAGAAGATATTAGTTCCCGAAAAACGTGCACTAATAGTAGAGCGTTTAAGCGACTTGGATTACAAAATGCAGTAAGGTAAAGGTGATATATATGAGATTGAAAAAGTAAATCTACAAGGTGATCCGAAATCAAAACACCCCTACTGTGAGCTCTCTTTACAATGAATTACTCAATGTAGAGGCTCCAAAATTGTTGAGCATACTATTCAATATATATAAGAAAACAGATTATGGGAAAAATGAGTTTTAGTTGAGTTTCTGTTGCAAATGAGAAAACGGAGAAAATATGAGAAAAATGAGTTTCTGTTGCACAACTTCACCGGTAGATGGCATTGTGCGACAGAAAATATACTGAAAAGACACAAAATACACATTTGTAGAGCATTTTATTCCAATGTATCAAACTTTCAATCACAAGGATCTTAACGATGCAAGAGAAATTGCTCAATATCCCTTCTTCAAGATGTGAAATTTGCCTTCTATTGGCAGCTTGTTCTACTGCGGATCGCAATTGATCGATTTGATGTTTCTGATATGCAGAGTGATCTGTCTTTCAAATCTACCAAGGTTACTAGGTTTCTCAATGATGACGAGAAGACTTACCTCCATGAACCCGCAAGCAACTTCCATAATTTTGATTTGGTCATATGTTCTCCTGAACTGCTGTTGACATTTGCACGAATTAACCATCTATACAATCATTTCCCTATAATGGTATAACTTATTGATAGTGGTCGTGAGACTCTTTGCCCTCAGCGTTTTTTATTCCAGTGGGCAGATTGAGATGTTTTCATGCAATTGGCAGGGATCATCAAGACCATGGTCAATACTTACAACATCACGGAAGCAGTGCAACATGTCATTAAGCCTAATAAGAGCCGCAAATGCCATCATTTCAAATAGTTCTTCACGTCTGAGAAAGAGAAAATTTCGCAGACCTTGGTGGAATTCAAGCTTGTCTCAATAGTTATAGAAACCAGAAAAAACGCTGGAACAGAGTTAAGAGATACCCAACGACAGAAATTCTTGTCGCTTTCAAGAAAGTCAAAGCTTTTGCACGATGTATTCGCCATCTTAGTCAGAAGGAATCTTGGATCAATTTTGTATCCTCAATCACATACATTAAGCTTTTGTGGAAAGAAATAAAAGTCACAAATGGGATTTATAGTGACTCTTCCTTCATCTTTAAAAAAAAAGGAAACGAGGGGCATTCTGCCCCATTAAATTCAGATAATATTATCGGTCATGAATTTGCACAAGTTTCCGCAACTGATTCTTATTGTACTGTGTTTCTGGCAATTAAGAATCCCTCGGAAATGCTGCCTTTGCATTTTAATGACCGTAGTGCATTTGCATATAACTGTGAATTTAGGATGTTTGAATTAGAAACGGCTCTGTCTCAAGCTCACGATTCAAGCCCCGGAATAACTTACAGCATGCTTCGTGAAACTTCCCTATCCACATTGTTACTGCTATTTAACAGGATCTGAACTGAATAGAAGTGTTCTAACCAACGGAGCGAAGTCACCGTAATTCCATTTCTAAAACCCGAAAAAGATCCATCCAGCCTTATGCCCCCAACTGTCTTTGCAATCCCTTTGAATGCATGGTCAATGCTCATCTAATTTGGTAACTGGAGAAAAAAGGTTGCATATCCCACTTGCAAAGGGGTTTCCTCAGAGGTTGATCGGCTTCCGATAATCTTATTTTGTTGGAAACCCAATTACGCAAAGCATTTGTTAGGAGGAATAACCTTATATCCATATTCTTCGATATTGAGAAAGCATATGACTTTGGGTGACGTTACGGCATACTTTCTACACTTTTTAACTTTGGTTTTAAGGTAAACCTGTCCATGTTTTTAACTAACTTTTTATCTCAGCTAACATTTCCAGTTCGCGTGGGTAATTTTTATTCAAATCCTCTTATACAAGCTGAGGGTATTCCTCAAGGAAATGCCTTTAATGTCACACTTTTTATTGCTCGTTTTAGTCAAATTTTAAATCATTTTCTTTCATTTGTACAAGTCAGATGATATGAAGGTGTCATGCCTCGGTAACAACATGAATTTAACAGAAAAAACATTTGCAAAATGCAGTTAATATAGTAGTAACTTAGTGCAATAAAATGGCCACGCTCTCCTCTCCAGAGAAGAGTCGATGTGATCACATATATAGAAAGATAAATGTGCACTTTCTTATACAGAAGCGAAATATGCCAATTCCAGTTGTTACTGAAGTACAATTTTAAAACTCCCTTTTCTACCACATATCTTAAACTTGCGGAAGAGGTGAGAGAAAAACTTGAATATCTTAAAAGTATTCTCCAAAATATCTCGGGATGTCGACCGAATCTTTTTTCTCCATATCTACCAAGCTATCATTCTTTCACACATAGATTATGGCTGTATGGTATATAGGTCTGCCCTTCCTTCACTTTTGCAGCATTTTGTTAGTGTTCACCACTCTGTTCACAGGATCTGTGCTTTTCAAACTTTTCTAATTGAGAGTTTATATATTATTAATCACCAATTTCCACTTAGTTTGCGGCTTCAAAAATTTTCTACTTTGTATTATTTTCATGCACAATCTGTCTCATTTATTGCATGGTTTAACTTGTAAAACTTTGAAGAATCTACAACGTTCATCATACTGTTTCTTTTTGTGAGGTAGTCAAAAATTCCTTGCGTGACTCAAACCTTTCCAATATTACCACGACATCTCTTAATTTATTTCTCTTTTCCCTTGGGATACCCCACAGTCTTCCTTTTTGAATCCCTTAACATATTTCGATAAATACGTAAGTGCTCCTGCTATTTTCCAACACCTTTTTCATCATCATCAGATGGATCGAAATCACATAGACATGTTGGTTTTGTCATAGTTACCCTATCTAATACACTGAGCTATCGTTAGAATAATTGCTGTTATGTTTTTACTTCTGAGTTAGTTGCAAGTTTCTAAGCTCTTCAAGAAATCTCACCTTCCACTCAGCGCAATTTTATCCTTTACTCTGACAGTATGATTACATTAAAAACTCTTGCTCATTTCCCCAATCGAAATCACCCATTCGCTATATAAATTTTGTTTACCTTGCAACTATTACTAAATAGGGGCTTTAATATCATTTCTAATGGGTTCCGAGACATGTGGATATTTTGGACAACGGAAGGGTAAATTGCGCATATAAATCTGCATCATCATTTCTGTCACAATCACCCCCATATTGTGACGCTAAGAGCTCTTTTTTCGACTCTTTACTACTTGGCAGGAATCACGGGATCTGCATATTAACAATAAATTATATCCAATCAAGCTCATAACTGTTTTGTGCTTTGTCCACCTGACAGGAGAGGTCGGTGTCAAATTGATTCGCTTCTGTTCAGGTCACTCTCATTTCACTCACCGCCATCTACTTTTGAGTGATAGTCTCAATTTATCCCGCATGCCTTGTGAATTTTAGGGTAAACTATATTTTTCTTGAATGTCTTTCTTTTAGTTCTCATCATCATCGTTTCATTTTAATTCAATGTCTCTTAACTTGAGAGACTTGATTGATCAGAAATGCCATCTAAATGATTTTAACTTTTTAAAATCAATTGGGCTTTTTATAGATATCTAATACCTGCTATCATTCTCCTTGGTTCCTATTTGTCTTTCCTTTTAAAATTAGCAATTCTTACCGTACTCTAGTGTATTAAAATATCAGTCTTATCGTATTTAGTTGAAATTTTTCTCCCAATTTTTTTATTTGAATTCAGTGAACGTCATTTGACCGAGGTTCAAAATTACGAGGTCCATCCCAAAATAGCTCAAGTGTTGTTTTAAAATGTGACGTTATTATAAATAAACTAAAAAATTTGAATTCAACGAAAGCTTGGTGCAATTTAGCCAAGAATGGCCCTTTCTCCAGTAAAACCCAAAAACCCAACCAAAACAACCAACTGGACAATAAAGGTCAATTCAAATAATCCCGATAATTTTCAAAATTTTAAATTTATATTAATTAATGTGTTGTGAAGTTTTGATTGATTGTTTATGCAACAGTTATTCAAAATAAGCACATCTTTTTTGGACATTATGTTCAAAAACATTTGAAGCATAAAAATTAAGTAACACATTGAAAAAATATATCCTTATGCAAATAATATTTGACACTCATCTTCACTTTTATTTACCAAATTCTTAGACATGCGCTTTCTGAAAAACATCGCTTAGAGTTTAATAAGATAGGTCAGGTAGTCAACGTCGTCTGGATTTCTGTAATTGTCCTCTAAATTGAAAAACTCTATTTCTTTAATATTTCCTCACATAGCATAAGCCAGACTGACCAACACCGTTTGTAGCTAAACAAATACATTAATGACCATGTCCCATCAACATAACACTTCTAGTTCAACAAAATTCGATTCAATGAGAATCATCTATAGAATCTTATGTAATATAACGCATGAAACCAGTTATTCGGTCTCTTATTGAATGACAATAAGCTGAAGGCCGAAAAATTTCTTAATAATCTTCTGAATATAATTATTGAAGATTTTTTGAATCAGCGCCATTGGTAATATTTTCATCTGTAAAATTTCAAATAGATGAGTTTCTAGATCATTACTGCAGTAAAAAACTACGGAATCTGCTTATTGGTTAAAGCAGATTTCGGAAAAGAACAGTCGAACTCATTTCTAAATCGCATATTTCGTCTTTAAGAAACTTTAATTATCTGGTGATAAAAATTTAAAAAAGCAAAATTATTTGTCTCACATCTCTTCATTGCAAAATAGATGCGAGCCGGAGAGCTGAAAACACTTATTATGATATTACTAAAACTGAACTTGATTGAATGCAAATAATTGCTCTCAAATATCTTTTAACATAGGCATAACTGGAAAATATTTTCAACAAGCATTCCATCTAAAGGTGTTATTTCAGACAGAATTTACATTTTTTATCCTATAAAACTCTGTTGTTCTGGTGAATGTTTTAAAAAATATATAATCGATAGACAAGGATTCCTTGAGAGTATGTGTTAAGTTATTTAAGCCAGTACTTTTGTCTTTCTGTATCTGACATTTATATAAAGTTGACATTTTGTAAATCACCCTTTGCAACGGAAACCAATTTTATTTACTAGAGGTTTTAATATAAGGGCACAGTACAAAAATATTTCTTAAGATTTGAATTATCTACCTTTTAATCGAGTTCATGAGATTTCGCTCTTTCTGCGCAACTTTGCAATGGAACGTATTGGTCTAGATAGATATTTAAGAAAATGAAGACCTAATGCACGGTATTCTAATATTATATTATAGCCTCATTTCATTTAGGATTCTATTTTGTATTTTTTTTGCAAATGCATATTAAACACTTACTTATTTTTCGTTGTGAAATTATTTTTAAAAATAAATAAAAGAAACAATATAAATTAAACTTTTTATTCATATAAATGCAAAAGAAACACATATCATTCTTAAAATGCGATAGATATATGAATATTATTAACTGTACAAGGCTGTAGTTTTTAAATAAATGGTTGATAGAATCGTCAAGAAAATTCCTTTTGATGATTATTTTGTGCCGATCCATTTCTGATTAAGTCAACGGATAGAGGCAGAAAATTTTTAGTTGTAATTGGCATTTCAACTGAGGATCTATGATTGCCAATAGAATCTGTCCAAAACGATAAGGAAGGGCTTAGCCAAGAACATTTTTCTTTCCATGGCACCATGTATAAATTCTTGAAATATAATTCTGTTTTCAACTCTTGGCAAACATTTCTAGAATCTGAGCATACAATATAAGGAACATTGAAAAAGTCCTTTTCTGGATATGCTTTTGAATATCCTTCAGTCCAGCCGTATGATTCGAATGCTTGTTCTAAATATGATGAATAGACAGATGAAAAACTGTGCAGTTTTTTATCGGTTAATGCACTCATGCCACTGTTCAAAGCATTATTACCTAAAAAGATACAAAAAAAATTACCTATTATTACGCGTGAGCTGTAGTGCTATTTTAAGTATTAGAAACTAAACATATAACTATTAGAAACTAAACATAGAACATTTGTATTTGACTAATTTCTCTATGGTATCTAAATAGTACTCATTTTATGTGAAATCCAATAAAAATCTCCGTAATTGTACTAGCAACAAAGTATTATTAGTGTTTAATTATTTGAAACAATGCAAGTGAAAAAGTTTACATCACATATTCTGGTATTCATAGAGAAATTCATAGAACTCTGCCAAATTATGTATAAGACATCATTCTTGAATGCACATGATGAATAACTAAACTCATTCAAATAAATTACACCATACAATTCAGCAGCTGAGAGAGGTTCGGATGGTAATAAGATTGCTTAAACTAATATTTTAATCGTTTTTATGATATTATGCAAATCATTTGAAGCAAAGTTTAAATTTCATCCTTTGTTCTTGTATGGAACCTAAGTTGCGTTTCAATCCTTTTATACAGTTTGACGGACAATGCACTACAGTCTTGCATATAGAAAGTTATTGAGAGAACAAATAGATTTCCTCAAAAAAGAAGAAAAATTATTCCAGGTTTACAGAAACAAAATCATGCATTCTGATTTCTAAGAATAAACAACAATTACAATTTCTTAAAATATCAGTTTAATTTATTTATCGCAAGTATAATCTGAGAAAGGTCTTGAGCGAAGCAGAGTTTCTTGATCAGTTCGTTTCTAAAATTCGGTATACAAACCCTCGAACTCCCCTTGGGCCACTTCGTTATTGAGAATGAGAAGCTTCCTGTTTGGTGGTTGGTTCTCGTTACCCTGTAGAGTACACGAAAAGATGGATGGGGCACCCTCCGTCGATGACGGGACGCACTTCCTTAGGGAAGAGTTGTACCGTGGGCGGAGAGTCAGTGATATGATATAACTATACATATCATCGGAGGAAAATATATTCCTTAAAAGTATTTATATCATAGAAGCAGTAGAAAGGAAAACCGACAATTCAAAGAAGCTTGAACAAACTGACTACCAATTTCAAGAATAAAACAACTATTATTAATGAGGTTTTCCCATTCTAATATACCACAATAAAGAGTTTTTAATTATCAATATGTATATATATACATTAAATATCGTCCAGTGTCATTATATATTTAAATTTCAAATGTAATACCTTATTTTAGATGTAATTCGTATCTTTGCCCAGGATTTAGCAAACTTCTTTTTTTACAAACATCTTTTTTCCATTAAATGGTGGTAGCTTTTTTACGGCATTTTTTTGTTGTTGTTGTTGATTCTATTCGACTCTCTTAAGAGGGGGACACCTCAGATATGATAATTAGAAACGGCCAATGATGGAACATACGCCCTTCTAATGGTTCTGTGCATGTCCAGTGTTGTAATGGAGACTATGTTTCGCATGTTACCCTACTCTCATCATTTTTTGCGCTGACTGCTCATTCAATGGGCATTTTCACATGAACTGCATAGGCATTCACAGGACAGGAACTACTTTATAAAATGAACATAAAATATTGTAGAGAGAAAAGCGAATGGGAGAGGAAATAATTACTATGACCAGAATCAAAAATTTCCGTACGATGATTGATGCGTTTTATGACAGTTAAATTAAGGACACCTGGAAAGCAGTCTTGTGACATGCTTGGCAAAATATTGTAGACAGATATGTGAACTGGATAGAAAAAGTTACTATGGACTGGTTGCCAATTATTCGTTTGTGTAATAAATTTTAATATTTGCAGATATATTTTTGTTGCAGTATCATGTGCTTATATTTATAACGAAAAAGGTGAATTCATATAAGCGAGTTAAAATAAATTTTTTTTTATTTGTGTGCTTATGTGCTTCGAAATTTTTTTAAAAACAATTTCAATAATATTCTTTAAAATTTTTTTGGATGTTAAATGACTATAATTTATTAAAATTGATTAATAGTTTTTGAAACAACGGCGTGTGCAAGGTGTATTTGTGGGAACTTTTTAACTTTAAAAATTCAACAAGAATCGAATATTATTCAAAAACAAGTGCAAATTTCTAAAATAAATATTCCAGGTAAATTTTTTCACTGATGCGATAAATATCCAAAAAGGTATCCCAATATATCAGTAGTATTACAATGTTTTTACACTTCAAACATATTAAACTGATTATTTCTGAAGAAAATACAAAATATCTAGTTACCTGATATATACTTTCTTTTCTGACAGTTTGTGTAATCTGCTTCGTTCTGAGGCTGGATGCTATCTAATATATTCTGATTACTGAGAAAACTGGGGCCTAATTTTCTTTGACTGAAAGAGGAAAAAATTTTTTAATTCAGAGATAAAAAAAATATATAATCACAAAATATTTCTCATTGTTTCTTCCTCTATAAAAAAAAATACAAGTATAGATATTGTTTGTTCACGACAAGAACTCTGCTAGACGATTGTCTATGTTTACGATGGGCGTTATAGAAACAGGTTACTGCAGGAAGAGTTCACTCCGCAGAGGTAGAAATTAATTCAAGTTCTTTACGTTGGCACTTTAGCACCAAACTGACGATATTATGTATTAGTGCCTTTAATTTTTTTAAACAAATTTTACAAGAATTCAAAAAGGTGAACATCATTTGCGAAATTGGAGTACTGAAAGTATTTGATATTCCTGTTATAAATATACAAAGAATAAATCAAATCAAATAGAAAAACGGAATAATTATTTGTATGTCTAACGATTGCACAAGAAGAATAAAGCATGCATCATGCATGACAAAAAATTAATCGATTTCAGTTCATTTGTTTTAAATTTATATAAGCTATTCATATCAAATTCTCCGCAGCAAACGCGTCTTATTTAACATAAAAACAAAAACATAATTAAAAAGTTGCTTTTATTATGTTATAAAGTATAATTTTCATAGTTAAATATGCTTGAAACCTTTTCAGATTTATATTTATTTTTCTGATATACATACTATTTCCTGAAACACAAAATTAACTATTACCATACTAATTATTTCTAGATTTTTAAAAATCAAACATTGATTTGTAACTTATTTTTAACACGCACAAGCTTACTATAGTATAATTAATTTAGCAAAGTTTTTATTATTAGCAAGTATTATGAATTTGAAGGCAACTCAAGTGTTCATTCAGGCCGTGCCATAATCCTAACATCGATTTACTTTTATCTTTAATCTTAAAAAATGTACATCAGAGCAGTTTTTTTGTATATTATCATACGAAAAAATTGTTTTTATATTCTAGATTACCATTTATTAGTTTCCCTAGGCTTTAAAAAGAAATATAATTATTTCCAAGAAAACTTTTTCTGACCAAATGACAATTCAAATTAATAGAGGGTTAAATGAGTTTTTTTGTTTTTTTTCCCGAATGTATATCAGTAGTCATGAGCTTTTTTATCGCTTCTGATTGACACCAAGAAAAAGGATGCCCCCCTCCCCCAGATTTCCGTCCGATTCCACTGATTCAAAATGGATCTTCCCTACCGCAGCCTGTTTCTACGACAGCCGTAAACATAGACAATAGTCTAGCAGAGTTCTTGTCGTGGACAGACAGTATACGGTACGCAGTGCGACGATTGTTATAAACACGTCATATCAATTTTATAACTATTCATCTTTTAGGACGTGAACAAAGTACAAACTTTAAATATATATATTTTTTCCATCAGTATATATATATAT